>JAOVVI020007272.1:0-14983 GCA_028571085.2 Nepenthes alata | reverse complement strand
ACCATTCGACAAGACCCGGCTCGAACAGGGTCTCAAATACACTCCGGCAATCACTGTGTAGAAGACAGCAGCACTCCGGCAAAGAAAGCACTCCGACAGATTGCACTCCGGTAAAAATGCACTCCGGCAGATAGCACTCCAGCAGAAAAGCACTCCGGAAAATTGCACTTCGGAAAGTTACACTCCGGTAAATGGCACTCCAGCAAATTGCACTCCGACAAATTGCACTCCGTCAAATTACACTCCGGCACATTGCACTCCGGCAAATTGCACTCCGGTAACTCTCACTCCAGCAAAGTGCACTTCGGCAAAATGTACTCCGGCAAAATGCACTCCGGTAAATTGCACTCTGGCCAATTGCACATTTGAAATCGCACAGCAGATTCCACTCCATCCTCAAAAGGCATTCTGGCATCAAAATGCCACTCCAGCCTCAATACGCACTCCGTCTTCAACAGGCCACTCCGGCCTCTAACACACGCAAACCATTCCGCCTAAAACCATTCCGGACTCAATCACGCACTCCACTCAGGCCTTTAAATGTGCAAAAGTCACTCCGGCTTCAAAGAAACCATTCTGGCCTAAAAAAAAACCACTCCGACATTTCAAACACAAGTCACATCGCACATCTCCGGCATTAAAAGAACAACAGCACTCCGGCTTCATCATACTCAATGCCACTCTACCCTCATCATGCGCAAGCCACAAATCCTTCAATTAAAATCAAAATCTCAGGAGGCCCACCACTAAACCATCCAGATCATTATATTATTTTTTTTGGTAAGTAAATGCATTAAAATAAATAAAAAATTATAAAATAATGTTCTAATTCCAAGTGTTTTGCCAACTTAGAATTAGAACAGAGAACTAGGGCATACCCCGAGCAACACCATGAACGGAATCAAGAAACAACAATTAGATTTACATCATCTAAAATAGCCACTTAGATCCCGGTCCACCAAGACCAAATCAGAGTCAGCAGCAGCTTCCACTCCGGCAATGGAACGAAGCAGGAAAAATGCACTTCGGCAAAAATGCACTCCGGCATAATGCACTCCAGCACAATCCACACCAGAAAAATACGCTCCAAAAAAATGCATTCCAACAAAATGCACTTCGCAAAATGCACTCCGGCAAAATGCACTCCAGCTAAAATGCACTCCGACAGAAAATGCACTCCGGATTCACTTAACTCAAAGCCACTCCGGTCATCAAGACACTCCGGATGCAACTGGCAAACAGCACTCCGGAAAAAAAGCACAGCGGCAAAATGCACTCCGGCAAAATGCACTTCGGAAAATTACACTCCGGAAACGAGCACTCCAGCAAAAAGCACTCCAGCAGCAATGCACTCCGGCAAAAAACACTCCGGGAAAATGTGCTCCAGAAAGCACTCCGGATTCATTTAACGCAAGGCCGCTCCGGTCTTTAAACGAAAAGGCACTTCAGATGCAGGGGATCATCACACGCAAAGTCCACTCCGTCCAAAAGGCACTCCGGGCTTTTAGCAGACAAATAAAGGCCACTCCGTCCTATTATTGCAAGGCCACTCCATCCTCATCAAACGCACCACTCCAGCCTAAGAAGAATCTAAAGCACTCAGGATAGCAGCACCAAAGCATCAAGGCCCCATCAGATGGACCACATGAGTAGAGCATTATTCCAATGCCCCAACCAGTCAAACTTATTCAACAGCCACAGAATTCCAATACCACATTAGCTGCTTCGGATTGATCTTGCCAAAGCTACTCCGGCCTTTTTGCAAAAGGTAGTCCGGCCCTTGAGTGAAATAGCACTCCGGCCATTTAGTGACAGGCACTCCGGCCAAAAAATGAGAAACAAAATCCCTCATCAGTTAGCCAAGAAGAAATCCTTAGAACAGGAATAAAAAACCTCCAACACCCGATCCAGCATCAGTAGGATTTCATGAATGAGAGTTCTTGAATGCCGCTTTACGCCACCTCCTAGACTTGTACTACTGCCAGGGATCTTCAGTCGGGATCATAGGAGCCATACCATAAAAACCAGCCAAAAATTTAGATTGATTAAAATTTTGGGTAACCGGGAAATACGCTACCGCTTTCAATAAGGAAGACAGGTAACCAAAAACTATCTTCTCTTCCTCAGGAATGAAAGTGGCACAATGGGTCTGAGAGGAGACAGCCGTAACTACGAATTGGAAAGCAATCAAGTAAGCATCAGGGGGGAATCCTTTATCTGCCGCAGCCGACGGAAAAGCTGAGAGAAACTTACAATTACTCTCAACATTTACATCTTTGCAGCATCTATTCAGGAAATCCATCGCAAGGTTCCTATTCTCAGGAGGGGCGGCTTCATAAAGTTGACGAGAGCCTTCCAAGTCCAGGAACTGCTGAAGAGCCATAAACAATGGATACTTCTCAATTGTCACTGGTTCCTCATCCAAATAGGCAGCATCTGAAACAGGGGCAGGGTTCTGATCATTGGCCAGAACTGAGTCCAGTAGACAATCATCCAGAGCATCATTTTTTATCATTGCATGCACCTCTGGAGAGACATCCCGAGAGTATTTTCGAATGATCCGAGAGATAGATTCAGGGGTAGAATCAGGATCAACCACCACAATTGGAAGAGGATGAGGCAGGACATCAATAGGCCCAGTAAGGGATCTAGGGGGCCCAGGAAGGGATCCGGCATCCGAAGCACCCACAAGCGGGGCAGATTCACAAATCTTTGGGCAATCAAAGGAGCACTCCTCACCAGATTGGTTCTCAGAGGAACTCTCCTCGCCAGATTTGTCGTCAGAACTGGTCTCCTCAGAAGAAATCTCCTCACTCAGAACGGGGGGATTGCCATCACCAGGCAACAACCTGGGGGGCAGATTATCCACGTCATTCTCATGGGCATCCCCATCAACAGAAGAATAATAATCGGAGGCTTCATGGGGCAATTGATCATCACCACCCTCCAATCCAGAGGAAGTGTCTCCATCAGCATTAGGGTGAGAGGCACCACCAACTACTACTTGAGGAACTTTTAATCCCACTTGAGAATATACTGAATTCTCAGCAAGTGGTTCAAGCCTTCTAGTCTCACCAGGAGCATCAATCTCATCCACATGAGAACCTGAGGGTTTGCTTGCAGAAGGAGCAGAATTATAGCCCACAACCAAAGGACTCTTCCCAATTTCATCATCCAAAGGCCCACCAGGTGCTACATCCATAGCTTGTACAGATTTATCCACCTCGTTTGGCTTGGAGAGTGTCCTTGCCTTACATTGGGCAACAGTATGACTAGATTTCTTACAGGAAGCACAACGGGTTGGTTTCCAATGGTACTTAACCCCAACCTCCACAACCCGAGCAGGACCTGCATCAAATGCCTGATCACAGTTTAATCTAATTTTAGTGGGTAGAGGACCCCCACGAACCACCTCAACACACACCGGAGCATATTGCAGCCGCTCCATAGCCGTAGTGCTGGGATCCAATAGAAGGGGTTTGCCAATCCAACTGGCAATCCAGCTAAGGCCTAAGGGAGTCCAAAAATCAATGGGAACATTAAATAATGTAACCCAAATCGGGAGGTTTTTGTGATCATCCTTAGATAAAGACATGCCCGGGCTCCAACGTTTTTGGAACATAGAATTCCTACCAAAGGTCCAAGGTCCAGATGCCAGACAGGATGACACCTGAGCAGCAGACGTGAATCGGAAAAAGAAAAAACCACTTTCATTAGTAGCAACATGCCTTAAACCAAAACGAGCCCAGATTTTTCGAGCGATGGTGTTAACGGCATGGAAAGGCAGTACCTTATCGACAAAATAACCTACAAGAGACGCCTCCCGCCATTGAAGGCTCTATTGAATAACAATATCAGGAGGAGAAAGGGTAACAATGTCCTCTTGGACAGAAGGGGGCGGAAAGTAATGAAGCGGAGAAACAGCCCTATTTTCTGAGTTCTGAACAATAGCTGCCCACGAGGGCTGGGGAGGAGATTGTGGCTTCCTAGAAGACGGATGAGAAGTACCGTGGAAGGCACTAGGAGCGGAAGCAAGAGAACCTTCAGACGGAGTCCCAGACTCCAGTCCCTTCGAGAAAGAGACCTTAGACTCAGCAGGTGGTGACCCCAAACACCGGTCGGCGACCCCAGCGTCATGCTTGTTGGGAAAGCAAACCAGATTCTGCACGGATTCTAAGAAAAGGGCATCTGGACCAGAGTCAGAGACCAGGGGATGGCCATGGGAGGTCTCTTGGAGATCGGCCATGGCCGGCGGCGGCAGCGAATTCAAATTCGCAAAACAGAACACGAACCCTAGAGAGAAGGGGGCGAGAGTCCCCAGCAAGTGGCCGTTCCCAGAGTGCTTCCTTTGTATCCTTGACAGAGTGTTTTTTTTCTCACTTTGGACGGAGTGATTTTTCTCACTTTGGACAGAGTGATTTTGCTCGTGCTTCCGGAGTGCATGTGTTTCCTTTATTCGGAGTACTTTCTCGTCTCATTGGATGGAGTGGAATTGCCAGAGTATTATTCCTCTATTTAGACGGAGTGCCTTTGTCGTTTAGGGGTTTAGGGGTCCCCTTATTTCTATGTTTCCTTTTCCAAGTCGGCAAAATACTTGGTAAAAAAATATAGTTCTTTGTACAATTTACTTTAATTTAATGCAATTAATTACTTACCAAATAAAAAGAATCTGACTTTTTACTTAAAACAAAGCATTGCAATGGTCCCAAGCAGGCAGTAAATTCCATCTAAGGCTAAGTAACGGCAAGAGACGGATATTGAACAAGTAATGCGACGAAAAAATGAAAAGGACTTCGAAAAGAGAGTCAAAGAGTGCTTAAAATTATCGGGTGGGAAGTGGATGGGGGCTGGCGATGCACCCCGATCGGATACGGAATGGTCAAAAGCAGGCTCGCCTATTGGCTTGGGGCGTGGACTGATGCGGATTATGGGGGTGGCTAGAACCCAAGCCATAGACGAGCTCGGAAGCATTCTCCCAATGATTGTGGAATGCAGCATGCTTAGAACCTGTATGCTCTGGGCATCAGCCTACGGGCCCCCCATTCGGCCCGTCTTCAAACTCAGAACAAGGAGTTTGACACTTGTGTGAGTCAACGGGCTACTAATCTCGTACGGCGGAAGGAAGCTGATTGGAGGGATCCCCTTGCAGGCTGCACCGCCAATGGACCTTGATCTTCTAAGAAGGGTTCGAGTGAGAGCATACATATTGGGACCCAAAATATGGTGAACTATGCCTGAGCAGGGCAAAGCCAAAGGAAACTCTGGTGGAGGACCAAAGTAATACTAACATGCAAATCATTCGTTTGACATGGGTATAGGGGCGAAAGACCAATTGAACCATCTAGTAGCTGGTTCCCTCTGAAGTTTCCCTCAAGATAGCTGGAGGTGGATTGCGAGTTCTATTGGGTAAAGCCAATGATTAGAGGCATCGGGGGCACAACGCTCTCGACCTATTCTCAAACTTTAAATAGGTAGGATGGCGTAGCTACTTCATAGAGCCGCAACACAAAATCGATAGTTCAGAAATTTTTGGTAAGTAGAATTGGCGATGCGGGATGAACCAGAAGCCAGGTTATGGTGCCGGACTGTGCACTAACCTAGTTCCCAGAAAGGGTGTTGGTCAATTAAGACAGTAGGACGGTGGTCATGGAAGGCGAAATCCACTATGGGCTGTGTAATAACTCACCTGCCGAATCAACTTGCCATGAAATTGGATGGTGCTTAAGCGCACAACCAACACCTGCCCGTCGTGACAAGGGCCAGGCCATGATGAGCAGGATAGCACGGCGGTCACCACAAAACCTGTGGTGCGAACCAGAGCAGAGCGCCCATTGCTGCAGATCATTGTGGTAGTAGTAAATATTCAAATGAGAACTTTGATGGCCGAAGAGGGGAAATGTTCCTTGTGAACTGCACTTGCACTTGCGTTAGTCGATCATATGAGATGGGGAAGCCCATCTTCTAGCGTGCCAGTGCAAGCTTCAAAAGGGAATTCAGTTAAAATTCTTAAACCAAGATGTAGTGGTTGACGGCAATGTTAGGGAGTTTGGAGACATCGGCCGGAGCCTTGGGAAGAGTTATCTTTTTTGTTTAACGGCCTGCCCACCCCGAAAACGACTCAACCGGAGGTAGGGTCTAGCAGCTAGAAGAGCATCGCACCTCACATTGTGTCCAGTGCACCCTCAGCGGCCCTTGTAAATCCGGAGGACTGAGTACCGAGCACACTCAGTTGTACTCATAATAGCATTAGATCTCCAAGGTGAATAGCCTCTAGTCGATGGAACAATGTAGGTAAGGGAAGTTTGAAAAATGGATCCATAACTTTGGGAAAAGGATTGGCTCTGAGAGTAGGGCACGGGAGTCCATGTTTGGAAACTGTCAGTTGTCAGTGGATAGCTCAAGCTACCGTTGTAGCGAGAGCGGGTCACCGAGTGCCTGCCAATGGATAGACTTCGAACGGCTCCCTTGGGGGCCTTCCTCGGGCATCGAATAGTAGACTCAGAACTTGCATGGACAAGGGGAATCCAACTGTTTAATTTAAAAAAAGCATTGCGACGGTCCCAGAGGATGCTAATGCAATATGATTTCTTCCCAGTGCTCTAAATGTCAAAGTTAAGAAATTCAATCAAGCACCGGTAAACGGCGGGAGTAACTATGACTCTCTTAAGGTAGCCAAATGCCTCGTCATCTAATTAGTGGCACGCATGAATTGATTAACGAGATTCCCACTATCCCTATTTACTATCTAGCAAAACCACAGCCAAGGGAATGGGTTTGGCAGAATCAGCGAAGAAAGAAGACCCTGTTGAGCTTGACTCTATTTTGACTTTGTGAAATAACTTGAGAGGTATTGGACAAGTGGGATCCCTTTGGAAAAAGTAAAATACCAGTACTTTTAACATTATTTTACTTTCTCTGTGAGTCATAGGTGGGGCACGGCCCCTCTTTTTGGACCCAAGGATCACCCTACGGGGCGATTAGAGCGGAGGATATTGTCAAGTGGGGAATTTTGCTAGGCTGACACATCTATTAAAAGATAACGTAGGTGTCCTAAGATGAGCTCAACGAGAATAGAAATCTCATGTGGAATAGAAGGGTAAAAGCTAATTTGATTATGATTTTCAGTACAAATATGAACCGTGAAAGCGTGGCCTAACGATCATGTAGACTTTTGAAATTTGAAGCTAGAGGTGTCTGAAAAATCACCACATGGATAACTTGCTTGTGGCAGCCAAGTGTTCGTAGCTATGTTGCTTTATGATCCTTTGATGTCAGCTCTTCCTATCATAGTGAAGGAGAATTCACCAAGTGTTGGATTGTTCACCACCAATAGGGAACATGATCTGGGTTTTGGCTATTATGAGACAGGTCATTTTTACCCTACTTATAATAGTGTTGGGATGGTAAATCAACCTAGTATGAGAGGAATCATTTTCCAACCCATAATAGGGGCCTAGCCCCCAAGGGCACATGTCGTTGGCCAAGCCCCCACTGCGGATGCACCGCATGGACTACCTAGAATTATAGTTTCCACCAAGTGGGGGGTTGAATCCTTTACAGACGACTTAAATATGTGGCGGGGTATTATAAGTGGCAAAGTGGCATTACTTTCACGATCAACTGAGATTCATCCCTACGTCGCTCTGATTCATCTGTCCCGCCTAAACCGGGTAACGATGTAAAAAAACAAAGGCTTGAGGGTGGACAGCCACTGCTGCACTAGTCCATCCCTTTTTATGTTACCCCTGGGATGCTCCTATGAAAACCACTAATGTTTTAAGATAGGATAACAAAAATAGAATAGAACGGAGCATCATCGGCAACGTCCCTAACTTTTCAAGGCATGTCACTGCCGTACCCCAACAAAAATCAAATTCAACCATGTCACGCAATAGCCACAACAGTGTCGTGTGTCCAGTAATGCCCGTGCCACGATCTTATCCCACTCAACCGATGCCCTACGTCGCACCCCTTTCGTGACCCACCAATTTCCTTGTCGTGGCTAGAAGCGCTCATGTCGCTTGTCGTGCTCCAGCAGCTCCCTTGTCAAGCCCAGCAGTGTTTGTTTTGCACAGATGTTGTTTCCCGGGGATGCC
The DNA here is from genome assembly GCA_028571085.2 of Nepenthes alata. Classification (NCBI taxonomy): domain Eukaryota; kingdom Viridiplantae; phylum Streptophyta; class Magnoliopsida; order Caryophyllales; family Nepenthaceae; genus Nepenthes; species Nepenthes alata. The sequence continues at coordinate 6,887 of JAOVVI020007272.1, read as the reverse complement.
CTTGTCATGCCGGTGTCTCATCGAATAGTACCCCTGTCGCTCCTAGCTGTGCCCTCGTCACTTGTGGTGCTCCAGCGGCTCCCTTGTCGTGCCCAGTAGTGCTCGCAGGAAAACTATTGTTACGCTAGTGTCGCACCCAACAACTCGCTCGTCATGCTCACCAGCACTTGTGTTGTGCCCGTGCCTATCTCTTATAGTCTGGAGAAGCATCCTCCTTGACGGACTGGGCCCAAGTCCCTTAGAAAGCGGCACGAGAGAGGGTGAGAGCCCCATTGTACCCGGACCCTATCTCACCACGAGGCGCTATCAGTGAGTTGGGTTGTTTGGGAATGCAACCGCTAGTGGGCAGTAAATTCCGTCCATGGCTAAATAACGGCAAGAGACTAATAGCGAACAAGTACCGCGGGGGAAAGATGAAAAGGACTTTGAAAAGAGCATCAAAGAGTGCTTAAAATTGTCAGGAGGGAAGTAGATGGGGGCCAACAATGCGCCCTTATTTGATACGCAATGGTCAATAGCTGGCCCACCAATCGGCTTGGGGAATGGACCGCCGCAGATTGAGGGGCAGTAAAAACTGAGACATAGACGAGATTGAGAGCATTGTCCCAGCAAACGTGGAAAGAAGTGTGCACTGTCGCGGCATGCTTGGTACCTACATGCTCTGGGCATCGGCCTGCTGGCTCCCCCATTTAGCCCAACCTGAAACACAGACCAAGGAGTCTGAAATATGTGTGAGTCAATGCGTGGGTAAACCCTTATGGCGCTAGGAAGCTGATTGGTGGGATCCCCTCATGGGCTGCACCGGCAACGGACCTTGATTTTCTTAAAAGGGTTTGAGTGAGAGCAAACCTGTTGGGACCTGAAAGATGGTGAACTTTGCTTGAGCGGGGCAAACCCAGAGGAAACTCTGGTGGAGGCCCGAAGTGATATTGATGTGAAAATCGTTCTCTTGAGTTGGGTATTGGGGCTAAAGACTAATCTAACTGACAACTAGCTAATTCCCTCTAAAGTTTCCCCCATGATAGATGCAGTTGGAATGCGAGTACTATCAGGTAAAGACAATGATTAGAGGCATCAGGGGCACAATGCCCTCGACCTATTCTCAACCTTTAAAAACGTAGGACAATGCGACTGCGTTGTTGAGCCTTGACATGAGTTGGTGGGATTTTTCCATGGTGCCAAAGGACTAAGACAGGGGGACCCTCTCTCACCCTATCTTTTTGTCTTAGGGATGGAAGTCCTTAATGGCATTCTTGAAAGAATGACCCAGACTAATCTGGATTTCCAGTTCCACTAGAAATGTGCGGATATAAGAATTGTGATGCTTGGGTTTACGGATGACCTTCTCCTTTTCTCTAAAGCTGATTGTAATTCCATCCAAGCACTACATGAGAGTCTTAAGCTGTTTAGTTCCCTATCTGGGCTTACCCCTAACCCGGATAAGAGTGCGGTCTTTTGTTGTTCTACAAACGGATCACTAGGCGGGGTATCCTTAATATTCTCGGATTCAGATTGGGTAATCTCCCTGTCAAATATCTTGGAGTCCCCCTCATAACTACAAAACTATCAGCCTCTGACTGCAAACCACTCCTCAATAGAGTTGATCAACGTATTCCTTCCTGGAAGAATCCTTGGCTCTCCTTTGCGGGTAGGCTTCAATTGATTTCCTCCATTCTTTCCACTACCCACCACTACTGGGCATCCCTGTTCCTCCTTCCAAAAGCCATCTTGAAATGCATTAAAAAATTCATTCGCTCATTTTTGTGGCACGGATCCTCTGATGGTCACTCTTCCGCAAAGGTTGCATGGTCTGATGTGTGCTCCCCTAAAGAGGAAGGCGGGTTAGGAATAAAAAACTTGAACGCTTCTAACAAAGCCTTGCTGGCCCGTAACTTCTGGAGGATTATCACTAGGGACCCGAACTCCATTTGGGTCGCTTGGTGTCACGCTCATCGTATCAAAGACCGCTGCATATGGACCATCAAAATTTCGGATTCTGCCCCGTGGAGCTGGAAAAAGCTAATGAAGCACCATGTTACCCTTCGCACTAAGATTCGGCATCATATTGGTAATTGAGGTGACACCTTCCTTTGGCTTGATTCTTGGCATCCTCTTGGTCCGCTTCATGAAAGATTTAACGAGAGAATCAGATGTATCACTGGATTGCCCTTAGATGCTAAGGTTAAGGAAATCATCAGAATCGGTAACTGGAAATGGCCAAACCCTTTTGATATGGAGGTTGCTAGGATTTTGAATAACATGCCTTCATACCTCCCTTATCCAGCTCGCATTGATGTGGTAGTTTGGACAGCCGACCGTAGTGGGATCTTCTCTTCAAAATCTGCCTATGAGCTTTTCTAAGAACTTAAAGGCATGGTGGAGTGGTTTATCCTTGTCTGGGGCCCCATGTCAATCCTGGCTCTCACCTTTATTCTCTGGCTGGCTATCCTTCAAAGGCTTAGAACACTTGATAGGATCGGCAATTACCTTCACAATCCTACGTCATGTATACTCTATTCCACCGGAAGGGAGTGTCATGATCATCTTTTCTTTGATTGCCCTTTCTACTCGTCGGTCTGGCGTAAAATGTGCCATAAGGCAGGGTGTAGCTGGCCTCACCATAATTGGAATTCAAACATCTCATGGGAAGCAAAACGATGGAAGGGTAAAAACCTCAAAGCATCCTCATTTCGTCTCACCCTTGCTGCTTCCGTCTTTTTTATCTGGAAAGAGAGGAATCATCATAGGTTTAAGGATACGAGGGCACTAAACAAAACCCAAATGGTTACCCAGATTTCTGCGACAGTCCGTGGGAAGATCGAGGCATCCCATTGTGCCATTACAGTGTAGGACAGGCAGATTCTGGAAAGGTGGAATATTCCTAGTTCAAGCGAGTTGTGCTGAGGACGGAGTGCCTTTCTTTCCTGGCGATTATGCGTTAAAAAAAACTGGAGTGCTTTTTGCTGGACGGAGCGTGTTAATAGATAGAGCATTTTTCTGCTATTCTTAGACAGAGTGACTCTATTCTTTTCTCCGGAGCCTTTTATCCGGAGTGCCCTTTTGTCCTTTTAAATGCCGTAGTGGACTCGTTTCCTTTTACGGAGGCTTTTATCCAAAAAAAAATGCCTAAAGGCTGGAGTGCTTTATGTCTTTAAAGACGGAGAGACCTTTTGTTTGTCGATTCTAGAGCCCTCAAAGGCTGGAGTGTTTTTACCCATTTTTTTCGGGGTGTTTTGCCGAGATTCTGTTAGCGTTTTACCCGATGTGCTATTTTTTCGTCCTCTTAAAGGCTAGAATGGCCTTTCCCCCAAAAAGATGGAGTGCTTTTTGTTTTTAAACACAGAGTGTTCTTGTTTTCTCAATTTTGACGAAGTGACTTTTATCACTATGGACGGAGTAAATTTGCTTGTGCTCCGGAGTGCATGTGGTCCCTTCATCTTGATTCATCTCTTTGGACAGAGTGCTTCCGGAGTGCGTTTGTATTTTTCTGGAGTGCTCCTTGTCTCCTACGACGGAGTGGCTTGGCAGCATGATCCGGAGTTTTTTCTAAAAAAAAAAAATCTTCTAGAGTGAACTTTTTTCGGAGTACTTTCTTTGTCTCTTTGGACGGAGTGTTGTTTTCTCAATTGGACAGAGTGACTTTCTCATCCTGGACGGAGTGATCTTCGACGGAGTGATCTTTTTTGTGCTTCCAGAGTGTAGGTGTTTCCTTTATCTGGAGTGCCCTCTTGTCTCCTTGGACGGAGTGACTTAGCTGGAGTGATATTCCTCTCTTTGGACGGAGTCCCTGATCGTCGAGTTTCCGGAGTGCATCTGTCATTATCCGAAGTACATTTTTGTCTTCTAGGATGGAGTGGCATGGCAACAAGTTCTGGAGTTCATTTTCTTCATGAAAAAAAAAAGAGTGTGAGGTGATTGGATTGTTTACCTCAGTTTGGACGGAGTGGATTTGTTAGTGCTCCCGGAGTGATCCTTTTTCTTGGTCCCCTTGGCGGAGTGTTTTGTCTCTCCTTGGACGGAGTGATTTTCTCTGTTGGACGGAGTGACTTTGCTCGTGATTCCGGAGTGCATGTGTTTCCTTTTTTTCCGTGGTGCTTTATTGTCTCCTTGGACGGAGTGTTTTAGGCTGAGTGTTTTTTTTCGTCTATATGGACGGAGGGCCTTTGTCGTGCTCCCAGAGTGCATTAATTTGTCTGTATCCACGGTGCTTTGTTTGTTCCTAGGACGGATTGAATTTACCGTTACTTTTTTTGGTAAGTAAGATGAGATTAATTTAAATAAAATTTACAGAAACAATGTTCAACCTTCAAGTGTTTTGCCAACTTAGAGGTGGAACAACACGCTAGGGCATACCCCGAGCACAACCATAAACCAATTCATGAAAAAATGTACAAAAAGACATAATAGCAACTCGCATCAAGGTTACAAAAGACTAATCCTGCGCAGATTTTTTGACTGAGGGAACTCGTCTTGTCAATCAGAAATCCACATCCACAGAGAAAAGGAAACTCGAGACATTTAGCAAATCACGAGATCATCATCCATCAGTGAGTATATTAGATTGGAAAACTTTGATGAGGCATCAATCACCTTCAGAACTACACAAAGTCTTCATTTGTCATCTCGTAGAATCCATGAGAATGCCTATTCAAGGGAGCATCATTATCCATCGGCTGGATTGGTCCACTCCCATGGGAATGTGCCAGCTTGAAGTATTCGTCAAGTGTTTAGGGAATCCACTTCTCCCTATGTTTCTTTTTTCAAGTAGGCAAAACACTTGGTTAAAAAATATAGTTCTTTGTATATTTTATTTTAATTTAATGCAATTAATTACTTACAAAAAAAAAGGCATGGAATTCATAGCTCCCTGGCGGCCGTAGTCCTTTCGCCTCGTCCAATCCCTAGCTGTGCGCCCCATTTTCCTTCACTCCGGCACCCATGGCGCCGGCCCTCCACCCAAATTCCTGCCCCTCTTGTTCTGATTCCCTCTCTCCCTCCCTTGTGAGCCCTTCTGCTGAGATTGCGAGCCTTCTTCTCACCCATCCTCTCCCCTTTTGTGAACATCAAGCTATTCTTTCATCTTCTCCTTCATCCTCTCCCTTTAGGGTTCCTGGTGTCCTTTCTCAGGGGCCTGGGCCTTCTGATGAGATTGAGCCGGTGGTTGGTTTCTCCCACCTCGCTCCTGGTGCTGTGTCCCTTCCGGCTGCTGGCGGTGCCTCTGACGATGGTTCAATCCGCTACTCTGGGCCCCCACCGAGTGTGGCCTTAGCTTCGTCTTCTTTGCCCGAGAAGCCAGATTCCCAGTTTTCGAAGTCATGGGCTGATATTGTCTCAAAGGGATCCATGGATGCAGGTACCCAACTTAAATTTTCCCCCTCCTTCCCCTAACAGCTCTGTCATGGAGATTTTCCCCCCTGCTGAGGTTATTCAGCAGGGTGAAGTTATTTGGAGGGACTCCCTTGTGGGATATTTCTACGATTCCCCCCTTAATTTCTTTGTGGTTAATCACATTGCCCGTAAGATTTGGGCAAAATTTGGATTGTCTCATGTTGCTGAACTGGAAAACAATTTCTTCCTTTTCCAATTCGCCAGTGATGCTCAGATGCAAGAGTGCCTGAATCATGGCCCCTGGAATTTTGCTGGCCGACCTTTCTTCCTAAAGAAATGGCTGCCGAACATGATCCTATCTAAAGAGCACCACAAAACATTCCTGATTTGGGCTCATCTAAAGGATGTCCCAGTCCAATTTTGGACCCCTATGGGGCTTAGCTTGATAGCCAGTGCCATAGGGACCCCAATCCAGATGGATCCTGCTACTCCCAAACGGGACCGGTTACAGGTTGCTCGAAGTCGAGTTGGAATCTCAGCTGCTTCTGTTCTACCTGAGAAAATTAGAGTCAACTTTGGGAATCACCTGGGAGATTCCGTGGGGGTGGATGTGATGGATGAATATCCTTGGAAGCCTTGCCAAAGTGACTCTTGTCAGGTTGGGAAGCATTGTAAAAGTCAGAGCAAGATTCCCTCAAAAAACAAACCAATGGGGCGCCAGATTCCCTTGGCGCCCACAGGCGGGACTCGGGGGGGGTTTTGGTCCCTGGAAAGTTAAAAGTAAATCTCAAAATGAGGTTGTCTCTACTGGACCTGTGATGGGATCCAACTCCTTTGCGGCTTTACAAGGCCTTGAGCAGGACACCCCCTCAGGCCCTTCTGATGGGGGTGAGAAATTTGATGCCAATGTTTTCCCTGAACCTGATCTAGGCCCCACTCAGAACGGGGTGGAAAATGACCTGAGGGTATTGACCCCTTCTATGCTGGAGTGGGAGAATCGGGGTGAACCCCCCCTGGATATTGATGACTCCGGTCATGAGTGCAGTGGTAGGGTCATGAGAGGCATCTTTTGTGACTCCCACCTTCCGGAAGGTGACCAGATGGGGGGAGAGCCTCCAGATTCCTCCATAAAGTACAATCCTGCTATTTCTAGGAGCTCTCGTAGGATGGCCCAGCGTGTCCTAACCTCTCCAAAAGTGGCTGGGGTTTCAAACCAATCTGAAAGCCTTCCTCCGGTCCTTGTAGAAAAGGACGGAGAGAATTCATTGGTGACGTCGCTAGCAAAAAAACAAAGGGGCCTAAAAAGAAAAAACCCCCTTCCCCTCATCATCATGGTTAGTATCGCTTGCTGGAATGTCCGTGGACTTAATGGGGCAATCAAATCCCATGAAGTCAAGAATGTCATTCGATCCTCTCGTTGTTCTATTTTTGGTCTTGTGGAGACTCGGGTCAAAGAAAATAAGGCCTCTTATATCTCTAATTTGTTGATGCCTTCCTGGAAATGGGAGATGAACTATTCGGAAGACCCTTCTGGCCGTATTTGGATTGGTTGGGATGAC
>JAOVVI020007271.1:0-14984 GCA_028571085.2 Nepenthes alata | reverse complement strand
TCTTTGTACATTTTATATTTATTTAATGTAATTAATTACTTACAAAAAAAAAAGGATATCTAGTGATGGTTTGAAGAAAAAAAGTTTAATTTGTATGTATCGCAATCCTCAATTTCAACTTAAGGTATACACGTGACTAAAAGTGACGGGCAGGGAAACAATGAAAAGTTTTATTTCATGAAAATTTATCAATAAGGAAGATGAATCTTCTTAAACTAGTTCATACTGACATATAAAAACTTTTTAAAGTGAAGACACTAGATAAAATACTTTATTTCATTATATTTATTAATAATTATTCAAGAAAATTATAGATATATCCCTTAAAATTGAATGATCAAGCTCTTAATATCTTTAGATAATTTTATACTTTAATTGAGAGGCAAATGAAAACAGAGTTACAGTATGTCCAAAGTGACAACGAAGGAAAACACAATAGAGTTTTTGATGCATATTGTCGGTAAAAAAGGACTCTATCAAAAATAACTTAACTAAATGGTATGGCCAAAATGATGAATATAATGCTGATCGAAAGAACCCGCTCGTGCTTTTGGAGGCGAAGTGCGATTCCTAGTTCCCATCTAATTTAATTTGGTATTATCAATATATTTTAGGTGTATTGAATTAATTATACAATATAAATTTAAAGGATATTCAAAATAAGGAAGCAATTTCGGCACCTAAGGTACGCTCGGCACACGCTCGTGCGCATTTGGTAGAGTGGGTGCATCCAAGGAACACCTAACGTGGCACTCGATAATTGATTCCAGTGTGCCTATGCTCGAGGGATGCCCAAAGTGACCCTTGTGCCCACATGGGGTTTGGTGCGGCACCTGAAGCGTGCCTGAACGGCAGTCTGTTTCAACCATTTGTACGAAAAGAAGATAAACATGAGATAGAGGAGAAGAAAAATTTTGAGATATCCTCTCGTTAGATCTATTAGATTAGATGTTGAGATAATTATCCTTATAACTTATTCTTGATCTGATTTTATTTCCGTTTAGTTTTATATACATTTGATGGATTTACTATACATGTATTACATTTTACTTACCCAATTTCACTTTCTCATGTATGCATGCTAATTTTATTGGTTCTTTTGAGATTTTATTTTTATTTTATCAATATTTGAGGATTTTTTTTATTTTGTGAAAAATAAGCAAATATTTTGAAATGCTTTATTTATATAAAAGTATATTTGTATAGAAAAAGTCACAAAACTTACATATGGACGGTGCTTTTATAGATGTATTGTGCTTTGAGTTGTGCTCTATCTTCGTTATTCGATTTGACATGTGACCTCTCTCGAGTGAAAATCTTTATATTTGACCTTCTCGAGTGAAAGTCAATACCAAAATTTGTATGTTGTATTGTTGAGGAGTCAGTATTAGGATTATTCTTTTACTTTAATAATTGTGGTGTTTAGTTTGTTGTGAATATATGAGTTGTCAGGATTGTTGTTTGTCATCGTTTTTCTTACAAACTTTTGAGTAGGCTATGTATATATATTTATCAGATGGATAATTCGGGAGATCTTGTAATAATTAGTTGTTCTTATTATTGTTGGGTTGGTAGGATGTATCATTAGGTCACATCCGAAATTGGGTATTCGCTTTGGGTTATTATTATCATGGGAATTTCATATTTGTAGATTATAATAATTATTAATTATTTATATTTCTTACTTTTAGGTCATGGTTCGTGATACGAAGCTTCCTAGTTCCTTTTAGGGGGAAGCCTTGAATATCGTGGTCATATAATCAACCTCTCACTAAGTGGCCCACTAAATGGTGATGTACTGGGGAATATATGTCTGAAAAAGAGGTCTCCTACAACTACTTGCATGTGTTTCGATGCAAGTCTGTCATTCGTAATAAAAAAGATAAGAAGTCCAAGCTTGAGTAAAAAATAAGACAATGTATCTTTCTTGGTCATAAGAAAGATGAATTTGACTATCGAATTTATAATTTGATAGAGAAAAAGCTTGTGAGGTTAAGGGATGTAGGGTTTATAAAAAATAAGACTATTAAAGATATCGAAGTAGAGAAAGTAATCTCCAAAAATGATAATAACTGGCTTTATGATATGAATCCTAAATTTTTAACATCAATACCTATTCAAGATGAAGATAGTGATTAAGGTGATCCTAAAGGTGAAGAAGACCATGAGTCTCCCATCTTTAATGGAATGAATGATACTAATGTAGATGATGATATTCATTATGATATTCCCAGACTGCCAAGACCATCCCACTTTGATGGGCCATAAAAAATTAAAGACTTTTTTCTCATCTATTGATTGATGAGTATGTGTTATTGATGGTAAAGAACCTAAAAAGTTTGATAAAGTAATGGAGGATAAGTGCAGATCAAGTGAATGGAAGATATACAAGATGAAATGAAGTCCTTATAAGAAAATCACAATTTTTGAGTTAACCAAGTTGCTTAAGGATAAATGAGTTTGAAAACTAAGTGGGTTTTTTGTTTGAAGATTGAATATAGCAACACACAACTAATGTACAAAGTGAGATTGGTTATAAAAGTGTTTAACAAATGGATGGGCATCGACTTTGGGAAAATTATAACTCAAATTGTGAAGATGTCTTCCATTAGAATGGTTCTTGGATTGGCCATGATTTTGGATATAGAAATTGAACATGTAAATTTGCGGATAACATTTTTCTATGATAATCTTGTGGAGAAAATTTATATTTAATAGTTAGAGAAATTTTGAGTTGAAAGAAAGGAGCATTCAGAATGCCGTTTGAAGAAAGACCTTTATGAGTTGAAACAATCTCTGAGACACAGGTACAAGAAGTTTAAGCTTACAATGGTGAGTCAATGTTACCAAAAGGCTGCCTTGGACCATTATATCTATATCCAAAGGTAATCAAAAAGTAGTTTTATTATTCTTCTTACTCTACATAGATGGCATACTTAATGTGAGGCGAAATGCCTCTTGAATTGTAGAATTAAAGTAGTAACTTAGGAAATATTTTGTCATGAAATATTTGGGTTTGGAAAAATAATTTCTTAGTATAAAAATATTTTATGATCAGAAAGAAAAGAAACTATAGATGTTTGAACAAAGTTATATTAAAAATGTGCTTTAACGATTAAATATGGAGAAATCTAAGTTAGCACTCCACTAGCCAATTACTTCAAGTTGAGCATTCGACAATATCCTTCTACAGATAATGAAAAGATAAGTGTGAGACACGTCCTTTACACGTTGACTGTGGGCTGTTTGATGCATATAATTGTGTGTAAAAGACTGGACACAACTGATACGATTGGAATAGCCAGTTAATACTTTTCCAACTTTAGAAAGGAATATTGATTCATAATGAAATGGAGATTAAGGTATATCCAAAAGACTTTTAAGATGTGTTTGTATTTTAAAAATAATGAGCCGCTTTTGATTGGGTATACGGATACAGACATGGCGTGCAATATTAACTCTTAAAAGTCCACAATGTGTTATTTAGTTATATTTGTGGGAGGAGTTGTATTATGTCAATCTAGACTGTAAAAATGTATTGCTCTCTCTACCCATAAAGCAGAATATATTGCGGTCACAAAGGTAAGTAAGGAGATGTTATGGATGAGGAAGTTAATTAAAAATTTTAACTTCAAGTAAGAGCGATATAAACTACTTTATGATAATTAAAGTGTCATTCACTTTTATAGAAACTCTTTATTTTATTCCCGATCGAAGCATATTGAATTCGATATAATTGTGTGAGAAATGTTATTTATTTAGAGTTGATAATCTTTGATAAGGTTATAAAAAAAAGAATAGATATGATGTGATGACCAAAGTATACAGAGGAGAGAACTTGAAGCTTGCCAAATTATGGTTGGAATGATGATGGCATGCATGATAAGAGAGGGGAGAAACCATGGTTGAGAATAGATATGATGGCATGCACGATGATGATAGCATGTGAAAATCAAAGTTTATTGGATTTTGGGTCATTTTCTTGTGGGTTATATACCAATTTGGTATATCGTCTGATGGCATGCACGATAACGTATGAGTTTTGGCTTATTCGGAGAAAATTATTGAGTTGTACATGACAAATGCCTATCCCAAATATGTGTGCCATTTGCCTAGAATAGAAATATTTGATGAGCGCCAAAAAGGTGCACATATATATTCGATCTAGAATAGAGGCACCTGAAATGCACTTAAGAGGTGCATATGCTCATTTTGTCCAAAATGTTTAGCGCCTGATGAGCATTTGAGGAAGACTTGTGCGCCATTTACGTAGTAGGCTTATGCCTGATGTGTGCCTATGTGCCGTTCCAGATATAAAATTGTCATGATGCAATTTTAGAGTTTTTTTTTTTTTTTTGTAATTTTGAGTTATTTAGTCTGAATAATGAGAAAAAGAAGAGAAAGAGAGAGAAGAAATAAAAGAAAGATTTGCTCATCTGTTTGAATATCAAAGCGTGTTTATTCTCATCAATATTGGGTATATTATTATTATTATTGTGAAGGATATTTTATTGGTTATATATATATATATATATTATCATGTATTCTTTACTATTTGGATTTATTACTAAAGGTATTATGTCATTATATTTGTTAAAAATTTATATAGCTAAAACTATCATTTAATGGATATTCTTCAAACCTATAGTCTTATGTTTTTCTTTCATTTCAAAAGGTTTTTTTTTTTATGTAAAATTATGCATTTTATTATTTATAGTTGTTATATTTATTATATATTATTGATTCATCTCCTTGTGGGGTCAGATAAGGGGGTTTGGAACCCAGCAAATCTATGGCTTGCTTCAATAGCTTTAGCGCCTCATTACTAAATAGAGTTGCGTTGACATTACAGCAGCTGTCATTACCTCTCTCAGGTGCTTACTGAAGCCTAGAAGCTTATGACTTGTATTGGAAAGATCTAGATACTTCTTATTCTAGTGAGAACCGACATTGAAATTTTGAATTGTAGTTTTGATTTTGATTTTTGATGGATTTTGTTGAGTCTTGGGTCCGTGGTTATTGAACGGATTACAGGGCCTCCGGGTTTTCGATCACGTTGGAGCGTCAGGATTAGTGTCCGGTCTCCGTATCTCTTGACCTTGACCTGCACAACACAATCAACAAACGAGAGGTTAGAGGTCCGGCGGGATTTCTCCCACAACGGCCACTCCGACGCTCAAGTCAGCAAGTTTCTGCAATAAATGAAAATGACGCACGCGCTGGGCAGTGCGTAAATGTGTACTGATGATGCGTGAGTGATGCTTATATATCAGAGTGGGAAATACAATGAGTAGGTAACGGAAGGCCTGGCTTCCTTGACGCACCGCAGTGGGTGGCTAACTTTCCGTTGCCTGAGCAGGCGTGGAGATCAAGATGGTGAGAGAAGCGGGTTCGTTGGTGGCCCCAGGATCCGAATCTTGACTTAGTTCGATTACTTTCTCTCGTTGTTCTCTAGAAAAAATGGAAGAATGAGAGTCCTTTGCTTTGCGGGGGAAGGGAGCTCTTATAGGCTCCTTTCGAGTGGACTCTGGGCGCGAGAACGTCCGTTGTTAGGGTTCCTTGGCCGCTGGTCGCTGTCGCTCACCGCCGGTCATGCCGGCTGTCGCTTTGCGGTGGTAGGCAGGCTCTTGGGCGCTGTCGGCCACGCCTGGTTTCCCCTCGAGTTGGGATTGGCTAGTCGCCTGCAGGCGGCCGCCTGGGCCGTTGTCGCAGCGTTGGCCGCTTCCCCATTGGCTGGTTTTTTCTCTCTCTTGTCTGTTTTCTGGCAGCTCATTAATGTGTTGCAGGACGTCTGTCGCCTTCCGCCAGCTGAGTGCCACGTAGGTTTCCTGCGCAGTTAGGCTGGGCTTGAGATGTTCATGGGTCTTGGCTCGGGACCCAACAGGTTTTAATTTTTGATGAAATTTTAAAATAGGTTTTAGTTTTTCTTTTACACTTAGGCCGATTTTTGTCTATAGTGAAGCTAGAATTGTAATTTTAAGTGTAATAAATCCATGTAAATTCCAAACAAAAAAAACATGTCAATTTTTTTTAAATTTATATTATAAATTTTAAGAATATTACAAGTTTTCTTTAAGCAAACAAAGAAATTATCCACTTAGTAGGTTCAATCTTTGGTGAAGAAAATTATTGAAGTAATTAAAAAAATCTTTAGTATAATGAATGACCAAAATACTCAACGTATGAGCGGTTTCTTTAGATGTAGATGACAATCGATTTTAGGTTTGAACAAATGAAATTTTGATAACCTTCTTTATATTTGGATTTAAGGGTTTTTCACACTAAAAAAATATATGCATATTTGTTGCACAAAAAATTTAAAACAGTTACCAAGATAGAGAGATATGATTCATAAGAGAAAATCGATTCCAATTTTTTTGATAAAAGAATATGATAATATTTAGTTTTACATATATAATTAATGGGAATACCTCGGGCACGACTGGCTTGGCCCAAACTAGAAACAAGCTCAAAAGTCGACAATCTGAATATGATGCAGAGGACTATGCCGACCTTACAAGTGATTGGATGGTAGAAAACGTACAGGGCTGAGACAATTAACAACCCAACAGAGTAATAAATGAGAGATTAAATCCTGATGAATGATTATAGTTAACCAAGAAATAATAATGCACACATGGATAACCCGATCAGTAATAGCTGAATAAAGGTAAACTATTAACGTTTGAACGGTTATAGAATTAATTTAAATAGCAGTTACGTATCAAAAGTAATGATTGACATTTAACATAATACAACGCTGTTTGTAATAGGTGACAATTTTGCGCTGACCAATTAGTTAGATTCCCAACTAAAAATAGGGTAAGACATACTGGAACATACAAGTGCCTAAAAAGAATATTCTCCAAAGGAGCCCAATCCTCCACACAAAAAAATTCAATACTCATCCCGTTTCCTCTATCTTTCTATTTTTCTGTATCTCTCTATTTTTCTAAGAAAGATTACTAATTTAAACGTCAAAAGATATACAAAAAAAATAAGTCCCGTATATCTCTTATCTTTTTCGTTAGGTTGTTGTGATGCGCTGGGCTATGATTTCTAGTTATGAACATTAAACCCCAACCTCTTGGATCCGCTGAAAGAGTCGTTCAACTCTCTAATTTGTATAATGATCATGATTCAATAAACGCATTATTGGTGCCATTTGTAAAAATATGATTAAACCGCCCATTGTCACTGTAAACCTAAATCCTTGAAAGGGAGCCTAACCCACCTCGTCAAATGAAGCAAACATGGTGAATATTAGGGCACAAAGTCTAACAAGCCTCCCACCTGTGGACATCACATCTCACAGCCATGACCCCAATAAGGTAGCCAAGAGGATGTTCACTAGTCGACAAATACAAACGTGGTGTCCTAGGTAGTGTAGGTTAACAATGTGTCAAAAATGCTCAAGTCTCTATGGAACAAACTTGAGGGGAAACCACTTGGAGTACCTGCTCCTAATTCTCAAGTGTCCACCTCTAGAAAGAGGAATAAGTGAAGAAAGTCTGTGTCCAAAGGGATGCCCCAACAATTAAGGATCACGAAGGGGCAAGAAATGTGGCTCCTGAAAAAATCCCTCCTATCTTGAAGATCGACTCAACTCTATGGCGAGGGAGGAAAGTCCCAAGTGACAAAATCCACAATACACTTAGGATATGGGGTGACTATCAGCACGGGATGAAGTATCATGAAGTAGCATATCGAAGAATATCCCAAGTAGGTAGCTACCTCACATATCAGCCAACCAGTCAGAATTGAGGATATTTCTCAATGCAAAAATGGTCGCATCCACCACCAATGAAGAAATAACTAAAAGGATTGAATAACAACTATTTTGCGAAAGCACAGGCAGGTAGTTAGCTAAATTAGGCAAGACACTGTCCACTACAGAGATCAAAATATATCGACTCCCTCATAATTTCACAATGTCGACCTTGGAACCTTATAACGAAAGTATTGAACCAATGGATCATTTGGATCATTTTCAAACATTGTTGGGGTTTCAAGGTTTGGAGGACTTCATTTTGTGTCTTTGCGTCCTTTTGATTCTTAAAGGTGATGCATGAATTAGGTTCTACCAGTTGGCACAAAATTCGATTTGATCCTTCCAAGAGTTGTCTGATCAAATTTTGTCTCAATTTGCTTCCAGCCGAAGGGAGAAGAAATAGTTGTGTCACATTGTTAGGATACGATAAGATCTGAACAAAAGTCTAAAATGTTTTCTTGCTAGATTCCATACAAAGGCCTAACGAATATCCAAGCTCGCCGATGAGGTGAATAAAACTCACTAATGGCCACTATACAACTGGAAGAGTTCTTTAAATATTTAGTCCAACAGGAACCTAAAACATTCCTTGAGACTAAAAGTATCAATAGGGTGTACATGCGGCCAATGATGCCATTGAAGTAGAGCAGTCAGAGTGCGCAGACCATATCCATAATTTGGGGTCAACCAATGGAGAAAAGAGGAATCGCGATAACTAATTTGCTTGTTATCCCAAAAAGCAGTAGAGGACCAAGTGAAGAATTAGGAGGGAATACAAATCGCTAAACCTAACCCCGTTGAATGACACCCAAACCAACATTTTAATACAGATTCAGAATGAAAGTTTTTTCAAATGGCCTAAATCGATCAAAAACTCGGAGGAAGGGGACTAGTTTAAATATTGCTTCTATCAACGATTTTCAGGCCATAGCACCAAAGACTATTGGACTTTGCAAAAATAAATTAGGGCCCTTATTCAAAAGGGGTATATCAATAAATACTTAAAAACTCAATATCCACTCCTTATAACACCAAGGATTACGACACAGAATAGCTCGAGCAACCTCACAACTGAGTGGTTGTTGAGTGGTAAGCATAATCTCTATAAAGCTAGCCAAGAATAATGCTTCGGATTATCTCGAGGAAACTTTCTTCAACAAGAGGCAGAAAATAGGAGTAGGAAGTGATGTCATCCATTTTAATAATGACAATATGATGCATGTGATTACTCCCCATTTAGACCATCTTATTATATTTATACATATTTTAGATAGAGTAATTGACTATCAGGTGAAATGCGTCTTTATTAATAATAAAACTTCTCAAAATATTTTTTACCTTGATACATTTTTTATGTTAGGGTTTTGAAAGAACCAGATACAGCCAGTTGAAGGTCTATTATAGGAGTTAGACAATGAACCTGTGCCAGTACAAGGATCAATGTACCCTAAAATGGCCTCTAAGATGTTAACATTTCTAGTGGTAGACCTAGCATTAGTTTACAACGTTATTTTAGGATGATCCTACTTGGTGACTTTCAGAGCAGTGGCATCCATCTTAGACTTAAAAAATGAAGTTCATGACCCTATATTGGGTGGGAAAAGTGTGATTAGATCAAGTCATTGGTATAACCTGGTACCTAACCTAGATAGGTCAATCGTATCGACTCAACCGATTGAATAATTTAATCTTTGTGATGAGACCACGCTCCAACAAGGCCAACCTGGTTAATCTTCCTTTCAAGTCTCTCTAGGTACGACCAAACTAGATAAATATGTCCAGATTGAAAGCTCCCTTCCCAACCATTTGCGAGAGCGACTGTTGGAGTTCCTCCACCAATTGG
Source organism: Nepenthes alata (assembly GCA_028571085.2). Lineage (NCBI taxonomy): Eukaryota > Viridiplantae > Streptophyta > Magnoliopsida > Caryophyllales > Nepenthaceae > Nepenthes > Nepenthes alata. The sequence continues at coordinate 5,370 of JAOVVI020007271.1, read as the reverse complement.
ATGTGGTTGCATGGGCATCACCAAGCATACCTGAGAATCCTATGGAAGTAGCAGCTCATAAATTGAGCCTAATTTCAAGACATATATCGATCCGTCAAAAGCGAAGAAACTATTCTATAGTGAAGATTGTCTCTATGAGGGAAGGGGCTAAGAAACTACACGACATGAGATTTATCAGGGAAATTCATTATTCATATTGGTTATCAAATGTCATTCTTGTCAAAAAAAAAAGTAACGTAAAATAGAGAATATGTGTTTACTTTATTAATGTAAATAAAGTATATCCGAAGGATAGTTTCCCATTTTTGAGAATCGATTAGTTGGTGAACTTAACATCTTGTCACTAATAACTGCCTATTCATTATACAATCAGATTTGAATGTACCTAGAGAATGAGAAAATGATATCATTTATGATTGATCAGAGAATTTATTGTTACAAGGTCATGCCATTCAATATAAAGAATGCTGAGATTATGCACCAAAGACTGATGAATAAAATGTTCAAAGCCCAAATTGAAGAGAATATAGAGATAAACATAGATGACATGCTTGTCAAAAGTATATTAGTCAATGACTATATTTGAGACTTGGTCGAAGTCTTCGAGGTGCTTTAAACACACCAAATGAAGCTAAATTTGATAAAGTGCATATTTGAGATAACACCTGAAAAGTTCCTCGATTTTATTATTTTGTATCGGGGGATCGAGGCTAATTTGGATAAGATCAAAGCAATTATGGACATAGAGCCATTCCGATCTTCTAAGGAGGTCCAGAGATTAATAGGAAGACTTGTTGCTCTCTCCAGGTTCTTAGCAAAATTCATTGAAAAGTATCCCCCCTTTTTCAAGGCTTTGAGAGAAGCCTAAAATAATAAGTTCTAATAGATAGAAGAATGTCAGTAGGCATTCCAAGAGTTGAAGTAATATCTAGCAAACTTCACTCTTTTGGGAGAGGAGATTTACCTTTATTTGGCTGTCTCGGATGCAGAATCAAGCTTAGTCCTGGTCAGGGAGGAGGCCGATAGATAACCATAGGTTTACTACATCAACAAAATCTTGGCAGACACAGAGACTTGGTACTCTCGCACCTTAAAAGTTGCATTAACTTATATCTTGCATAGCAAAAAAGCTACGACCATACTTCCAGTCCCACAAGATTATCATTTTGGGTAACTAATCTTTAAAAGTGATCTTGATAAAATAGGCCATTGAATTGGGGGAATTCAACTTAGAATTCAGAGTATGACCATCTATAATGGGCCAAACTCCAGTAAATTTTACAGTCAAAATGATGACCCTGATTCTTGAGGACCTGGAAGGATATGAACATGGACCAAACAATGAAGAAACCCAACTTGGATTCTGTACGTTGACGAGTTGCCTCTTAATTAGGAAGCGGTGTTGGTATAGTTTTGATAATATCAGATAGATTTGAGATAAAATACTTAATGGTGTTATTGTTTCAAGCTACAAATAACATGGTCGAATATGAAATATTATTGGCTGGGCTAAGGCTGGCGAAGGTGTTAAGCCAAAAATCTGATCATCCATAGTGACTCCGAGCTGTAGTGAACCAAGTGCTCACCGATTTTGAAGTGCCAAATTCAAGTTTAGCAAAGTACCTTAAAAAGGTAAGAAATCTCATATTCCCCTTTCATAAAGTGGAGATTCATCACATTTTAAGGGAAGACAATTGGAAGACCGACCAACTGGCCAAGATATTGACATTTGAAAACATCGAGCAATATGCTAGGAAAATGAGGGAAATACTCATGAGCCCAAGCATAGACGGGTTGGACGAGATGCTTCTAGTATCGGATAAAACAACTCGGATGATACTATTTCAAAGATACCTCAAGGATGCCTCTCTACTAGCAAAACTAAACACATCAAAAAGATGGTTGGATGGTACTCCCTTGAAGATGGAAGGCTATATAAGAGAGGCTATTCCATCCCATATATGTGATGCTTGACACCTACTGAAGTAGATTATGCTCTGAGCGAGGTACATTTTGACATCTATAGGGCGCATATAGGTAGAAAGAACCTGGCATTTAAGGTAATGTGGTAGACTACTTCTATCCAACCCTGAAGAAGGATGCTATGGAGTTTGTAAAAAGATGTGATAACTGTCAAATTTATGGTAACGTCACTAGTTAACCTCACACTGAACTTCAGACCTTATAGTTACCTTGGTCATTTGTAGAGTGGAGGCTTGATATATTGGGTCTAGTCTAAATTGCTATTGGGTGGAGGAAGTTTATCATTGTCGTGGTTAATTTCTTTACGAAGTGGGTAGAGGATTTAACACTGGCTAAAATTACCAAGCAGAACGTGATGAAAATCGTATGTCAGAATATCATTTGTAAGTTTGGGGTACCTGTGGTCATAGTGACCGACAATGGTACCCAATTCGCGAAAAAGAGATTTACCAAATACTACACAAGTTTCGACATCAAGTTGGTTTATACCTTAGTTGTTTATCCCCAATCAAATAGACAAGTAGAGGTGACCAATCGAACCCTATTGAATGGGTTGAAGACAAAATTAAAAGACGCTAGGGGTTCTTCGGTGGATGAGCTTCCGTTCGTACAATGAGCTTACCAGATGACCTCGAGGGAGCCAACATAGGAGGCATCTTTCATCTTATACTATGGGATCAAAGCTGTTATTCCAGTAGAGGTCAAACTACCTAATTTTTTAGTCAAACGTTTCAACCCCAATCACAATTCTTAACTTCTAAGAGAGAATTTGGACTTATTGGAAGAAGCCAGGGATACAGCCCGAATATGGACAGTGACATAGCAATAAGAAATAGTTTGATATTATAATACAAGGGTGAAAGCGTAACAATTTGAAGTAGATAACTTAGTTTTGTGGAACATCAAGGCCATAGGCAAGATTGTCAACAGGAATAAGCTATCATCTAATTGAAAGGGGTCATTCCTAGTGTTGGCCATCTTCCATAATTGTGCATATAAATTACACACTCAAAACGAAAAAACTAGTCCTTAGGGCATGAAATGCCTTTCATCTCAAAAAAATGTTATCAATGACCCCGTCCTTATGTAAAAAAATGTAAGAGGTATGCTTATGTATTGCATTTTACCATATTAATAAAAGCAGTTCTTATGTTCATTGTTTGCATTTATTACTCATTTGTGTGCTTGCATGTAATACTTCAACCATAATTGACCCTAGGTTACATGATCGGTTCTTCACAACTCACATACTAAGACGACCTATATAGTGATGTGATCACGGTGTTGGTTGATGAAACTGTATGGCTCCAAGTGCGGTCATGCACCAACTACTTTTTATACTTAGGGGCTACGTGATCAAGCATCCTATTCCTTTTGAAAGGTCATAAAAGAGGTCGAGTAACACTAGATAAAATATCACCGTTTAGCAAATAAAAACCTCAGGAGACTTTCTTGCATGAGTGCCATAACACCCTTCCACGAGGCAAACGCCATCAGTCAAATATGGTTTGTAGATTAGGGTCCAATTAAGCTTGGCAACGATGGCAAAATCACCTAGCTAGCAAACAAAAACCTCGCCAAATTGAAGTGTTTCATGACAAAAGTATTCTTAGCGATAATAATCAGAAGATTTAACTGATGAACCAAATATTAGAATCCGAATGACAATAATATTATATATACACAGTGAAGCACACCAATTCAATACAAAAGATTGCTTTTGATTGTAATAATCCAAAGCTTGAAGGACACCTAAGACCTAGGACTTAGAGATTGTCCAGGAGGCAGAATATCTCCTAGCTATGAAAAGTTCTTAACGTTAGAACTCTAGGTGTCTCTAGCATTCATTATGTAAAGACAACTTAGGTAAAAAATCGAGGGCAAAAAGGAAGACAATATGCTTACAGAGGGTGATTCCATCCCGAAATCGAGAATCTAGGATAGAACCTATCTCCTTAGGTCGAAAGCTTCTCCTCGAGTCTTCTTCGAGCCTAGCCCATTCCATTCAAAGATTGTCGATCAGGTTAGCATCTAGGGCAGACTTACGCTCGGCTTTTTGGAGTTTATCCTCGAGCGAAACAATTCGGCCTCTAGCAATGGAATTTTCACCGGCAAGATCATGAGACCTCATCATCTACTTGGACAACTCATCTTTAAGATGTGCAGCTTGGTCGCATAGACTTTTTGCCTCAGCTTCTGCAGTCAACGCCCGAAAGGCCAGATCCTTGAACACCATAAAATTGACATACGATTGGGAAAGATGAGCAATATTATCATCCTGTTAACAAAGCTTGTTCCTGACTAAGTGTATCAAATCTTAGGACTGTAAGACAAACTCCTAATTACAAGTAGCAACATCATGGAAAGAAACAAATTGGAAGAATTTGGCATATAATACCTACTGAGTAAGAAATTCTTCACGAGGAGCAGGGCCAGGAGTGGCCTATCAGTCCTTGGGCTTGAAACTGGTGAGACCCTCTAGCATGGGAGGGGCAAAGAAGGGCGGTACAAGGGAGTTACAAATCTGAGAGTGGCTAAAAAAGCCTCTGAATCTTCAGAAGCCTCTAATGGCGAAATGCCAACTTCGGGGGCCTCCTCTGTGCCTAGAATCTCAGGCAAAAAAAAAACTGGGCCCAAACATTTCTCATGCTGCTCCACCATTATTTACAGACTCCACCACTAGAGTAGCCATGGAAGTTGGAGCTGACTAATTGGGCGAAAAGCTAACCAAAATCAGGACCCCGTATTCGGCAATGAATGGAGCTGCAACTGGCTCTTCATTATGCACAGCTTAGGGCACATAGTCACTTATTTTCATAGAAACTATGGGGGGACGCCCTCAAGATTAAATGCTGGTGCCTTTTAAAAAATTGGGTCACCAAACGAGGAAAAATCTGGGCCAGCCTTCAAGATGGATCACTAATGTTTGTTCCAACGATCTCATCATAGGCTTAATCAACCATCCTGTCAATAGGAGTGCTAGAGGACAAGACGGACTAACCGACAACCGTAGCACCTCCCTCACTAGCCAGTGCCTCTGGAAAGGTCTCGATGATAACCCCCCCCCCCCCCCCAAACTTTTTTTGGCCTATGAGGAGGCATATCGACGATGGCTTTTTTGCTCAGAACAATTTGCCAATTGACCTCGTCTAATGCCCTCCGAGTTAAAAAATTACTAATATTTCAGAGCTCAGTGGCATTATTCTCTATTAAATTAGTCAGTAGCGTGGACATAAATCCTCCTTGTCTATAACCACACCAAAATTGGCAACTTTCTAATTATTAGAGAGGGTCCAATGGGAAAGAACATCCATGAAAAAATGATCTTCTGCAAAGCTTGCAGCTCACTGTCCTCCAAGCCGAGCTATGGCGGATAGAGGTCCTACT
>JAOVVI020007270.1:4982-14984 GCA_028571085.2 Nepenthes alata | reverse complement strand
GTATTTCTATTGTAATATGTATGACATGTCAGAGAATATTATCTTCTAAAATATAAATCTGTCGTCCAGGTTTCACCATTTCTTATTCTTTGAGGAAAAGTTTACCAAACTTCTTTCATAAAGTTCTCACTTCAGAAGAACGAATCATACACATATCAAATTATGACATTTTCTTCGTATACTTATATAATTTTCATATTTCTTATGGGTTTAAATCTTCACATGACTTAAATTATTTGTATGAATATGATAAAGTATGAAAAAAATAGAAATTCTTTTCACCGTGAGCCAAACATGACTTTAGAGCTTCCGGACGAAAAAATTTTCTTCACAAACGCATATAACATAATTTTCAGAGCGTACACAAGATAATATATGTAATGTACATGTGAAATAATATCCCGATTCATATCCAATAATGTTCCAAAATATAAAATTAATGTATATAAAATATATGTGCATAAATACCAAATATATAGGGTATCTGCATCCATAAAACTAGGGTTATAAATTTATAAAGTCAAAACATATATAAATTACAAATAATTCAGTTAAAACCCAAAAGGGGGGTAGGTTAGGATTTCAGCGAACGTAATTTCACATAAAACTATAAAATTGGAGACCAAATTAATAAATTAATATATTCAAGGCATGAGTTTCGTTTATCTAAAGTCAAATCATATATAATATCTAAAATAAATGGGTAAAATGGTTCGGGGGAGGGTTAGGGTTTTTGGGTGCGAAATACCACACAAATCTCACAAGTCGGACATAAAATTAAAATATTTTCATATTTAGGTAATGAATTATACAAAATATAAATATAATCGGGTATGAGGACGAATATATTTGAAGAAAACAAAACAAAAATATAAAAAAATGAAAGAGGAGAGTATATGTGTACTTGTCTCGAGCCGATTTATCACTTCTCTAATTAGCTCTAAGTCGGATTCAAACCCGAGAGCCTTGATGTCTCCTCTATCTCTCTTCTCTCCCTCTCTCTCTCTCTCTTCACATTGGAAGGCCGCAAATCTATCCAAAATAAAACACTCTCAGGTTTTAAATCTTGAGTTTTAATGCAATTTTCTTAACTATAGATTATAAAAAGTCTTACTTTAATTAACTTGAATCTGGTTTCTCTAACTTTCTCTCTCTTTCTTTTTTTCTTCTCTCTCATCTTTTAAAATTTGGTAAAAAATGATCAAAAATTAGTCAAACATGACATATAATAGATTGGCGCATGAACGTATGTTAGGCACCACGACCAAATATAGTGGCGCACGAGTGCTGCTTTAAGCATACGTTAAGTACTGGCATTCCATGTTAGTGCATTCGAGGATCCCTCGAGCGTGTATGAAGCACAAATACATTGAAAATATGCTCGAGCACCGATTAGGCGTCCATTAGGTGCAACCTCTCTACGCAGGACATATACGTATGTGCATCAAGTATTAGTTAAGCACTTGTCAACTCGATGTGATCCGGTCCAAAATTTAACTTTGACTAAATTTCTTCATTTGACCTTAACTTGATTGTCTTAATTTAATTAGTTATAATTAAATTTAAATTTAAAACTTGTTCTTTACATTATCTGTACAGGAAAAAATTTCTGGTGTACTTTGATTATAATAGAGTTTAAATACTTATTCTCGAAGATAGAGTTGAATATGCGGCAATATAGATGTTTGAATTTGTTATATTATGATGACTTTTATTTCAGATTTACCTAGAATGATGAGAAATTTGGTAACTATTTGGATGATCGTAGATAGGCTGATAAAATTTGTTCACTTTTTACCTGTGAGGATGACATTTGTAAGGGATCATTCAACATGGTTGCATATTAAAAAAATTATGTGAGTACATGATATTTCAATTTTGATAGCTTCTGATCGTGATTCAGGATTTGTGTCTAAATTTTGAAAAAAAATTACATAAAGAGTTGAGTACTAATTTAGAATTCAGAATGATATTTTATCCATAGATAGATGGTCAACCGAAGAGGATTATTCAAATATTAGAAGATATGTTAAGAACATCTATTTTGGAGATAAAAAATGAATTGGTATAATTACTTACCACTAGCTGAATTTGCATATAATAATATTTTCCAATTGAGAATCAAGATAGCTCCTTTTGAGGCATTGTATGGATGACGATGTAGGTCTTCTACTAATCTGGAAGAAATTGGTGATCGTAAACTTTTCGGCCCCAATAACATTCAGAATATATTTGACAATATTAAAATTATTTGAGATCACTTAATTGTTGTCCAAAGTTGCCAAAAATTTATGCCAATCAATAAAGATCTGAATTGAGGTTTGAGGTAGGCGACTATATATTTTTGAAGGTAATTATTGGAAGGGAATCTTGAAATTTGGGGTGAAAGAAAAATTAAAACTGAAATTTATTAGGCCATTTGAAATTTTGTAGCGGGTTAGAGAAGTGGCGCAGAGACTAGCTTTACCTCAAAATTTGGCATATTCTCATAATATTTTTCATATTTCGATGTTGAGAAAATATGTGTTTGACCGTTCGTACATTATCAAATATGAACCGTTACAGATTGATGATAAGATAATATATATTGAGGTTTTGATTTAGATTTTGGATAGAAGAGACCAGATGTTATGCACCAAGATAATTTCTTTAGTTAAAATGCTTTGGGAAAATCACTCAATCAAGGAAGCAATATGCGTACATGAGGATGAAGTTTGAGAGAAATACCCCTATCTATTTAAATCTTAAGGTACATAATTTCAAAGATAAAAATTTTATAAGGGCGAGACAGTTTTAATGCCTGGTTCTCACTTAATGTTTTTGATATTATTAATTTATTTTGGTTTATTAAAAATAATTATGTAATGCCAATTTGAAGAAAGAATTTACAAAAAGGAAGCACGTTTGGTGCTTGAGATACACCTGATGCATGTTCATGCAAAATTTTGACAAATTAGGTGCACCTAAGAAGGACCTCTAAAGAAATGGAGTGTGACGTTGGCAGATTAGTTGTGATTGAGTTGCGACTGAGAAGATGCTTTTGCGCTATTAAGGTTTAGCGCAACGCATGATGCGTGCTTGACTAGTACTTGTATGCTGATTCATGCATATAGCCACACCTGTCACTATTTTGGACATTTTTTCAAGAAAAAAAGAGAAAGTAGAGAGAAAGAGAAGGGAAAGAAGAGAAGTAGAGGGATTTTAAAATATTTTTTAGTCAAATTTATTAAATTAGTAGTTAAAGACAAGTATCTCTAAGTCCTATCTTTGATCTATTTCCGTTTCGTTTTACTTTTGCTTATATTTGGCTATTTTACTGTATATATATGTCATTTATACTTCACTTTGAATATATGTGCATATATATAGTTTAATCGGATGTTTTGATATTTTGTCTTAGTTTTACCAATATTTGATTATTTTACTTCTTTTATAAAAATGGATAAATACTTTTAGAAGTTATATTTATGTATCAACATATTTGCAAAGGAAAAATTATGAAAACTTGCATATAGGTGGTGTATGTGGCAATCCATGTATGTGTTTCGGGTTGAGTTCTATTGTATATTTACTTCAATAGTTATACTTTTCAATAGGGCAGAAAGTTTTGTATTTGTACTTTTTTATAATAAAAAAATTATATTATTCCACTAGAGAGGAAAAGTTTTTAACATTTGCTATAAATATCCTTGATTTTGTATTTTAATAAACATTATTGTAAGAAATTAAACGTAACTAATTTATTTAGATATCCTAATATATTCAAATTGACTTGAGGATTGCATCTATTATCAATGAGTGGCAAAAAAGTGATATTTGACCCAATCTATAGAGAGGAATATATAGATGGCTTGCTTGTGACAACCCCACTTATCCTAACCGGAAATCGTTATGGTTCCAGCTGTAAAATGGCCATCAAACTAATACAAACTTCTACAAAATTTCTGTATAACACATATATATATATCCACAACAGACAATATAAGATCCAAAAAGCCATAACAAATACGCGGCACCAATTTTATAATTTTGGTTACGACGTCAGCTCAGATAAGATGCCATTAGGTACCTAACATCAAATTATAAATACCTGTGGAAGTATATACAACCATCAAAATACAGCAAAAATGAAACTATCTATACAATCATCAACATACACATACATTATTAATACATATCCATCTAAAAAATATACAAAAGTACTCTATGAGGTACAAAATCTACAAAAACTAAGTCTACAAGATCTTTGTCCAAACCTTCTACCTAGCCAACTTCTAAACCTCAACTTTGCGTCATTAGGCATAAGTTCGTGTTCATCTGAAAGAAAAAAATAATAAGTGTGAGCTAAATGCTAAGTAAGACACAATATAAGTAAGGACAATATGCAGTATAATTCAAAATAAACCAAAGGGAGGGAATAGGAGTATAATATAAATGTATAAACATGAAATATGATCAAATGCACTTTTTAAAATACATTTAACTTTTCCATTTTATTTTTGATCCTTTTAGGTTCTAAAATATATATAAATTTTATTATCTTTGCGGACCAGGACCAGTAGGCCATACCAGCTAACAGTGTGGCCAAACGATGAAAGGAATGTGTATGCTTCTACACATTCTAAGGCACTACTCACACAATCCAAACACCCCGTGGCGTGCAGTATACCTTTCGCCCGGTATACGGGGCTATAAAACTTATGCAATCATAACCTCCATGGCCTAGAGGGAATCCTCGTGCTACCACAGTAATATCCTAAGGTTGCCAAGGAATACTACCATATGAAATATAAATCTTTGGTCCAATTTCATGATATCTTATTCTTAGTAAACTTTCATACTTATTCATAACACGTTCTCATTCTAGGAGAACAGTTCATCAAACATAACATATCATGGAATTCTCTAATTATAATTTTCATAATTTTCATAATTCTTGTGAGTTTAAATTTTCGAATGACTTAAACTACATACATAATCAATATAAAGTATGAAAAAAATTAACAATTCTTACCACCATGAGCCAAACATAACTTTAGAGCTCTCGGAGAACAAATCCCTTCATAAGTGTCTGCAACATAATTTTGAGAGTATATACAAGATAACATATTTAATGTACGCGTGCATAAATACCATTATTCATGTCCGACAATATTTTTGAAACATGTAAAAATAAAAAAAATAAAATATATGTTAATAAATACCAAATAATCGAAGTAGTCACGTCCATGAAGTTAGGGTTTCAAGTTTCTAAGACCAAATTATGAAGAAATCACAAATAAAATGTGTAAAAGTCAAGGGGGCACGGGTTAGGATTTTGTGGAACGAAATACCGTACAAATCTTACAAATTGGATATGAAATTGAAGTCTATACACGCTCAAGTAATGGGTTCTATAAAATATAAACTTAAATGGGCATTGAAAAAAGAATACTTGAAGAGAACGGAATAAAAAGTGCAAAGAGAGAAAGAAAAGGGTATGAGTCTACTTACCTCGACCCGAACTACCACTTTTCTAACTAGTTCTAAGCCGAAATTGGACTTGGGAACCTTAATCTCTTCCTTGTCTCTCTTCTCCTTAAATAATCTCCTTCAATCATAATAATAGACTAGTATTCCTAATTAAAATTATTAATTTATGTAGAAAAATGGGCAGAGTTCCGTTTGTAAATTGAGCGTTTGCCAAAATACAAATACATGTAAATCAACCCTGCACGATAATCTACAACGACCCACAACAAAAACCATAAGTCTCAATACTCAACACACTACACAGGATCTAATCGCCACATCAATAGAGCTGGCATCGACATCAAAACTCTAATATAATGCCGATGGGGAAGGATGCCAACTAGGAACCTCGATCATAACCACAATAAGAAAGACATGCGAAAGTATAAAAATCACAATATACAGCAAAAAATGATCCATCATTCATCTATACCAAACATCGTTAATCACCACCATACATGTCTTATACAGTTTACAAAAGTAGAAAAATATTCCTATTTTATACATAAAATCAGCTAAGTCCCAGTCCCGAGCCCTACGTGTAATATCAGCTATCTATCACACTTCTGTGGCCTATTCCGTCTCGTCGGGCATCAATGCGTTCTCATCTGAAAGATATACAGCAAGAGTGAGCATACAGCCCAACAAATAAAATCATACATCACTAACTATAGGCAGGTAAAAGTGAAAGCAATAATTGGATGAAAAGTCATATACTAAGGACAAAGGGAAACATGAGAGGAAAGAGAACATCCGAAATTATCTAGTTCACGTGTTTACACCAGTTACGTTTTATTCGCTTTCATTATTACCGTTAATCTTTGCGGACCTCGGAGCCAGTAGGTCATACTATCCAACGATGCGAGAGAATGAGGAAAGGAATGTGTTCGCTACACATTCTAAAGCCGGCTATATTTTAGGTTTGCAGCACTCGACCATTGGCTACATTTTAGGTCTGCAGCACTCGACCATCGGCTACATTTTAGGCCTGCGCACTCGGCCATCTCAATCGCCCCATATCCCCCAGGGACTAGGGTAATCATCATTCTTTCACAGTAGTATCCTAAGGCGTACCCTGAACAACACCCACCCCCAGGAGCAGCCAGAGTATTCTTGGGTTCCCACCGTGATGTACATGGTAAGCTAGAGGGTACAACCCCTATAAACCATGGCCCTAGTTTCAAGATTTGCCTTTTTCCTAGAGGGAAGATCCACCACAGTTCCATTACATTTTCAAATCAGGAAATCACATTCCCATCACGTATCTCCATCTAGGAGATCAAATTCGTCATATTGTGCCTTTTGGATTTCCCTCTCTTTACTTGCTCGGTTTCTTTCTTTCTTTGGAACTTACATCTTTTAACCATTCAATTCAATCTCGCAAGAGAGTTTGGTTTTACTTACCTCCGTTGGTCAAAGACCACCTTAGAAGCCTCCGTGATGCATTTCCTTATTTTTGGTGCACAATTACATATTTTTTGGGCTTATAATTTGACACAAACATTTAGTCATGAGTTCCATCACAATTGAATAGAGCTAAAGCATTCACATTTACATTTTATTTTTGGTTGAACAGTGTCAAGCTGCTTTTAGAGGGCTCGGACTCCTCGAATGGGTCGATTCTTGCAGAATCGGATGTCCGGTCGATATATACTTACAATTGGGATGTGGGGATTCATAATTTGAGGACGCTTCAACATATTACGAAGGTGGAAACATGAAAATTTCCCTTTTTATTTCGAGTGAACAGTAACAGTGCCCTTTTAGATGGCTCGGACGCCGCAAATGGGTCAAAACATGCGTGATTGATCACACGGCCGACATATATATACATTTGGGACGTGGTGATTCACATTTTGGGGTCAATTTAACAAAATATGATGCGGGAACGGAAAACCCCCCGTACCCGTAGGTTAGGGTTTGGTGGTACTCCACTAACCGGATCGGCGAGTAAATCGGATAATAAAGTACGTAATCTTTGGTCTCAAGTCAGGGTATTACATTTTTCATGGTTTAGGTGGGTATCAAGACAAAAATACCCGATGGTAAATGAAAAACATCGAAAAAGAAAAGTTAGTATGAGAACACATGCCTCGACGCGTGATACCTCTTTTATAACTAGCTACTGAACGGAATCGAACTCCACGACTCGATCTCCTCCCTTCTATCTCAAGGAACGGTGCTCTCTCTCTGTAAAAGGGTTTGGCAGCGTGGAGAAAATGAAAATCGAAAAACAGGACGCGGGTTAGCGCCCGACGAGCGAGCAGTGAGCGCGGCTCACTGCCGGCTCGCGCTCGACCGCCCAATAGGGCAGCAGGCGTGGCCCTGCTTGTAGCGCTTCAACAACAGAACCTCGAGATATTTTTCCTAATTTTTCTTTCAATACAAATACCTATTCGTTCGATAGGTCTAGTATTAATTATTATTATGTTGATTACCTCATATTCATTATGTTTTTAAACCCGAAACCTCACATTCTCTCTCTCTCCTTTCTCGTGTTAATTGGAAAAATGACGAGAAACAACCCGCGCGTGAGTTTATATCGTAGGCTGGGGCTTGAGCACTAGCTCGGCGCATAGCAGGTGCACCTGCCATAGCTTTTAGCGCTTGCCTTGGGCGCTTGAGCACCCGGTAGGCGCTGGTGCAGTCGATTCGACGCCCACGGCGCCGGCTCTGACGCTTGGCTGGCGTCCCTTGCCACCGCCACCTACCGCATTCGAAACCAATTTTTCCACATGCATTAAGCCTAATCTTGGTTATATTATCTTAATTAATCCTAATTATAATATTATGAAAATCGAAACCTCATAACCCTCCCCCACTTAGAAAAACTCATCCTCGAAATTAACAAATCCTAGAAATCAAACAATATACATACCTTAAAATAAATGGGGATATTTGTCTCAAATCTCGTCCTCTCTCTACCACGTCACTTCCTCGTGGGAGTGATTCTTCTACAAGACTTTTACGAGAGGAATGGTCTTCAAGCGCAAAATCTGATCCTTCTGATCTAGAATCTGAACAGGCTCCTCCAAATAGGGTAAATATTCTTGAATAACCAAGGGATCGAAATTGATGACGTGCGTCGAATCGTGAACATACTTCCTCAATATCGAGACATAGAAAACATTATGCACATCGGCCAAACTTAGTGACAACACCAAACAATATGCAACTTCTCCAACTCTCTCCAAAATCTCAAAGGGTCCTATAAATCACGGCTTTAGCTTTCCTTTAATTCCAAATCTGGTGATCCCCTTCCACGGCGATACCTTGAGGAAAACAAAATTGACAACCTCGTATCTGAGCTCAGATCTCCTCCGATCAGCATAACTTTTCTGCCGACTCTGAGCCATCTTCAATTTCTCAAAAATCACTGCAATTTTCTCCGATGTCTCTCTAGACCCAAAATACGTCTATCTCCTGTCTCTTCTGAATAGATCAGAGATCGGCACTTCCTATCATATAATGTCTCAAAAGAAGCCATGCCAATACTCGCCTAGAAACTATTATTATATGTAAATTCTACCAACGCCAGGTGATCATCCCAATTTTATTTCAACTCCACCACCGAGACTCTAAGAATGTCCTCTAATATCTGAATAGTCTACTCAGACTGGCCCTCTATCTGAGGGTGATATGCTGTACTGAATTTCAAGTTCCTCCCTAACTCTCGATGTAAACTTTTTCAGAACTTAGAGACGAAATGTGGATCATGATGGGACACAATTGATGTTGGCATTCGATGCAATCTAATAATCTCATTGATATACAACTGTGCCAGGCGATCACGAGAATAAGTCGTTGGAATGGCTAAGAAATGGTAAGAAATGATCTGATTTCATTAGTCAATCCACAATGACCCAAATTGCATCATGATTTCTTAGGGTCCTAAGCAAACTTGAAACAAAATCTATAGAAATGTCCTCCCATTTTCAACTCGGAATAGGCAAATACTACAATAAACCCAAGGGTTGTCTCCTCTCATCCTTCAACTGCTGACAAATAAGACATCTCCCAACAAAATCAACTATCTTCCTTTGCATATTCATCCACTAGAGCATCTTCTTCAAGTCCTGTTATATCTGATTAATCTCAGGGTGGATAGTGTACCTTGCTCGATGAGCCTCCTTCAAAAGCTCTTCGTTCAGCTTCTTATCATCAAGTACACATAAATGCTCCTAGAATCTCAAAACTCTATCAGCACGGACACTAAAATCTATTTGGGAGTCTCGACCAAGATCTCCAACAATATCCATAAAAAATGGATCACTTGCTTACCCTTTCTTAATCTTCTAGAGGATCTCTAGTTACACTTGCAAGAAAGACAACATCATCCGATTTCCTCTAACATATCGATGGATATTACAAAACTTCAAACAATCCAGCATCTCTATCTACTTGATTTGCATCATTGCCACGAAATTGGTTTGACGACTCAAAGCATCCGCGACCACATTCACTTTTCACAGTTGATAGTGGATCTCACAG
>JAOVVI020007269.1:3407-14984 GCA_028571085.2 Nepenthes alata | reverse complement strand
GGGCTGCATGATACACAAAAGGGAAAAGCAATAATAATTGTGTTAATAAAATATAACATAATGTAAATAATTATTCGGGTATATCATCATCGTTGTCATTGAACATATATCTGAACCATGAAATGCAAGCTTGTGGACGTGAACAAGACGAGTAGTAATGTGTTGCTATATCCCATTTAAGGTATCGGTCGCTTTGAAAGATCAAATGTTTTATAATGAGAATCTTATTATATGTGTGATTTTATTATAAAACAATACTCGAATGAAAGAGGGAGGAGGATAATGCTTTTAAGCAATATGTTAGCTTTTATTTTTACTTAGTCGACGTCTTCCCATTCTATGGCCTATCGCCTCCAAAGAGGGGTACGACCATATCTTAGCATAAATTTTGATAGACCGTATTATTGTTAAGTTTTTGTAATATTTTCGGACACCCACTTGTGAATATTGTCCACTTTATCATACAGACATACGATTTTGTTTCTGACAGACGGCCTCTACCGCCTCCAAAACTCTTCCACAAGGGAAAGGTATCCATGCCCTTATAAGGCACGCTTCGTTCCCCTCCCCTCCGATGTGGGACATCACAGTCCACCCCCTTTGGGAGCCCAGCGTCCGCGCTAGCATACTGAATCGGGTCCCGTCTCTGATACCATTTCTATCGTTCTCGGGCAACCCACTTGTAGATATTGTCCGCTTTGAGTTGGGGAACTTCACAGCGTTCCAAGCCAAACCAGCCCGCACGGTTTTGTTCCTGGCAGACAGCCTCCATCGCCCTCAAAACGCGTCTACAAGGAAAATGTCTCCACGGCTTATAAAGCACGTTTCGTTCAACTCCCCATCCGATGTGGGACACCACAATTTTGATGTATGATTATAGTCCATCATATATGATTATAATAAATACAATATGAATATATTGTCTTTTCAATTAAGTTTTGATATATGATTATAATAAATACAATATGAATATATTGTATTTTCAATCACGTCCAATGTCTTTAATTAGGCCTCTTTTATATTTTCAATCACGTCCAATGTCTTTAATTAGGCCTCTTTTATGATTTTATTTTGAAAAGGATGCTTAAAAGAATATATGTCAAATGCAGCATCTTTACTGTATTTATTAACAATTTGATAAATAAACTATGCCACATTTACGTAACAATGAGTTTATTTTGTTGTAATATAATAGTTATAGATTTAAATTATAGAATAGATATTTTTCATCGTAGAAATAAGAGTGTATGTGTTTGATTATTTTTAAAAGCCACAATATAGAAAGCCTCGAGTTCTAATCCACTGTGATTAATTTTGATTATTTAATTTATAGTTAATTTTATTTCTGAAATTTCAATTAACGACAATTATCATTGCAGGCTATGTAACAAGCTTATGAAGCTTAAGAAAATGGTTTAACAAAACATGCATCCAAATTTATGTAAGAAAATAATATGACATTTAAATAACATAAATATTTTAAGAATATTTTCTAGTATTTTTTTTTTTTGAATTCTCTTGTTTGACCTTAAAGAAAAACAAATAAACTATTTTTCAGAAATTATACATTACAATACAAATATCTTTGTTTTGGTAAGTAAACACAAAAAACATCGTGCCCCATAAACCAATTATTAATAAAAGACATATTTTCAGCACACATCTAAATAATGAATCAATTCACAATCAACACTTTAAAAAAAGACATTATCTTCTAATAATTGTTGTTGCTATAAATGAAATGATATCCACCGTATACTATATATATATCGTAAATACTAAGCTTACAACCAATTTATCAAAAATATTTTAAAGTTAAATTTACTATAAGCATAAGGTTTAGAATAATATTTATAAAAAAAATAAAAATATATTTTTTGAAATTTGTAATTTTTTATATTATATCAAATTTCATAAGATAAAATGCAGATGTTATTTTGTATGTTTTATGATTGCTGTTTAAAACTATATATTTATGGTGAATCTGTATTTTTTCAAAAAAAAAAAAAAAACTGGATTATAGATTTAAAAGTAGAGCAGCTCGTCATTTTCCACTATCTTGACCTGGGCATAGACAATATTTTTGTTCTTGTTCCTATTTTCTTCCTTAGAGAGAGAGAGAGAGAGAGAGAGAGAGAGAGAGACTCACGGTGAACCGGGGGCATTCTAGGAGGTTGTTCAATGTCGGAGGAGTGTAAAGGGGCAAATTTGTTGCTGCATGAGGAAGATGAGCCACCATCCTTGCTCTCATTTAACTGGGGATGAAGGTGCAGCTGCCTCTGCAACTGTTATTTTAACCACTTGACTTCAGCAAACACAAGACAGCTAAACAACTCAGCGTTACAGAAAATACCACAAGAAGGTTAAGAGAATACCGTAAGAGTTTCACAGGCATCTTCTTGACTATTACTGAAACTTTTCTTAGGCTTTTTTGTCTATAAGCTCAAAGTTTTTCAGATAATACGATCATCCGTCACCGCAAATGAATCTCTTTGGCTAATTAAACAGTTTATGATTCGATTGATAGCCTCCAAAACCTTTGTTTATTCAAAAGTAAAGCTAACAAAAAAGATACTAATTACATGAGGTGAGGACTTTCAGATTTTTTCTAAACAAATTAGGAGGCTTATTGGATCGTTAGTGAAGCCTCTCACCCGTTTCAACTCACCACTTAAACCCTTCTGCCAACTTTAATGTAAGCTTGACCGATCTTAGATGATCGTTTGAAACGAAATCAATAAAAATACATCAGCTAGCAAATCCTTGAATTAGTGATCTTATAAACCCCAACCGATGTGCCTGACTGCGGGTGGCAACAATAGTAGTTGAGTAAAATCTTTTACTGTCATTCTGAAAGATTTCATTAGGACAAAATCCCTGCAGTGAGAGTGCGAAGGTTTTCATGCTGGGGGGAAAAAACTATCCCGTCAGGTGATTGATTAACCTAAGTTCAAAGGACCGAAAAACACAGCACAGTACAATCCAATTTCACATAGAATATATAAGTCTATCTAGCTTTATTTTTATTAATTGTTTTTTGGTGGGATAAAGAACGTGTAAATAACTTCATAGACTGAGCAGTTTGTTTAGTTCAAGAAGATAGCTCTTCTAAGAGCAATGGGAAAAGTAGTTAAAGCTAAAGTCATCACATTCAAGGAACACATTACAAATAGTTACAGTTTTGTGTGAAAACGCCAAGAAAGGAAACCGTAACAATGTAAATTGTTGCAGATATTTATATTTCAATTTGTGATCATAACAATGTAAATTGAACATAAGATTTTGCGAATACCACAGAGTATCCCTCGGAGTAAATTCGCCGATGGGCGAGCTATCTTTTTCAAGAAATGTTTTAAGAGAAAAAATACTTAACATCTACCAGAAAAAGTGGGAAAGGAAAAAAGGGGAAAATCTATGTAGATAGATCTCATCAAATGCAGTAAGGTGTAGAGAAAGAGCACCTGGAGGAGATCTGGATAAGGAGGAGGAGCTTGGAAAGAAGCTCCCATGTTAACAGACAACAAGTTAGCGCAATGCCCACATCTTACCGTCACAATCGTGAACAAACTGCTGCATGGAACACTAACCTGCAAATTAAATCATAAATCAGTGGAAATGTGAAGTAATTATCATGACTAATTGCCACCTTGCATTCGTAGTATGGGTAGGGATAAGAGAAGAAGAAGCTCAGTACTTGAGAAGAAGAAAGAGGGATTCCAATATTTTGTTATTTAAGGAACAAATATGAGAAGGAAAATGGAAGTAAAGATGAAGGTTATTTCTCACTCACTGTTATTATTCTTATCTCGCGATACCTTTCGGGAAGAGCTTGTTTGGCTGCCCTAGATTGTAATGACCATGACAACAGCTTTATATGATCCCTAATGATGAGAGATCTAACAGAACTGATCGCATCAGGTTACAACTATGAGGACAACCCTTTAGTTTGAAAGGCGTCTCGCCCCATGATCTCTTTCCATTCGATGCTCTTTGATTAGATTTTCTTTCCGACACAAAGATAAAGTCCACAGAAAAGAGGAGAAACATGAAAAGGATGTGACTGAAGCTCTATTTAGAGAGAAGGACGGGAGAGAGATGATATATATAAATAAGCACTAAATGCTTCCTTTAAAGGTGGTTAGGGAAGACTGCGAGAACCCTTCCGAAAAGACAGTAACAAGAAATTAATAAATAAAGCAGTTGTGCCAGGGCTAATATTAAAATGATTTTCCATCTTATGTCCGTTTGAAGATCGACCAAAAAACAGATGAGCAATGCAAGTGGTATTTTAATGGTGCTTCGATAACACACAAGGCCCTAATGAGAGAGAGAGAGAGAGAGAGAGGGGGGGGGGAACATGAAACTGCACAAGAAGCTGCAGAGTCGGAAGAGTCTGGACCGATGCGTTTGTGCAACAGTTTTTTTTTTTTTTTTTGTGTAAGAACTGTAAATTATAGCCCTGCCCAGTAGCGTACAACCTCCTGCATCATAAAATAAATTTGATTCTTCTGTTTATATCCAGCATCAACAGTGCCAGAACATGCAACCAACTCTATCTTCATAAAAGAAAAAAAAGAAAAAGAAATTCATCTGTGAAAGAAACCTAACATATGGGGAAAATTAGGGATTTTTGCTTGCCCACAGAGGATTTCTTCACAGAAAGGAAGAATTTCCAGATTGGGATTCAACTTTCTCCGTTCTTTCCCTTTCCTTGATCTGAAACCATGTATAATCTTGCACAAGGGCGATTTTTACATCATGAACCCAGAAAATAATACAAAAAAGGGACGCAAAATCATTCCATTAACAGCCAGTAGATTCATGGACCTTTGATGGATCTGTTGTCCACTCGAATCAAACGAACCCAAATCAATAAATTAGATTACAATCGGAAAGAAAATGCAGCCCAAAACGAAAAGAAACAAAATAGGAAAAACGAATCAACAAAAAATTCGGAGAATGTATATACCGCTAAAATGGTGTTGCAGAAGTTACAGTGAACATAACAAACACGCTCAGCAGATGTGTCCATCGACATGTTCATGAAAATGAAAAAAGAAAAGCTGAAAAGTGAGAGGGATCGCTTTAATCAGAAGAAAGACAATTGTATTAATAAAAAAATATGCAGAGATGAAGAACTTTAAGACAAAGACAAGGACGAGAGAGAGTTCGGTCGGGCAGAGGGAGGTAAATAGGGGTATGGGGTGGGAAGGGAGACGAGTACAAATTATACAAAGTTAAGGACGATGTAGGGATTAGACTGCCCCAAGAAGAAATACATATTTTAATAATATAAAAGCTAGTGGAAAATTACGTTTCATTGTTGGGATGAGAAGAGAGGGAGAGAGTAGGGTAAGGAAATAAGGATGAGTTTAATTCGGTGTACGAATTCTACAGCGAAGTTTCAATACGGGTTGGTGAAACACTGAGTGTTAGAGAGAGAGAGAGAGAGAGTATGAGAGAGAGAGAAGGTATGATTGGGGGAATGAGTCCTTAGGAGTGAGTTCTTTACAAAAACCTGCTTTGGTTTTGGCTCCACCTTTTAAAAAATAATACATTTAAATTATTTACTTATAAATAAATAATAGTAATTTAATTTGATATACAAATTCTACGGTAAAATTTCAATACGGGTTGGTTAAAGACTGAGTGTTAGAGAGAGAGAGTGTAAGCATGATTGGGGGAATGAGTGGTTGAAAGAGAGTTCTTTACAGAAATATGCTTTCTTTTTGGCATTAAGAGGCTTTATTTTAGAAAGAGATAAAGTTTCCGGGGAGAGTATATGTTTGTTAATGGAAGAGAATACCCCCAGAAGATAGTGCTTCCTGATGGTTGTTCTTCAGAAATCAAACAAACTCTAGCTGGGTGTCTCGCTCGAGCTTTGCCAAGTGTCATTGGAGATCTCAAACTCCCAATACCAACTTCTAGCATGGAACAAGGACTAGTAATTGTCAATATCTCCCGTTGGTGTCGTGTTCTTGTAACTAGGTAGTTGTTAGTTATAGATAGATAGACCGAAAGTTATTGCAAACTTGGAAATTGTGGTACGAAAGAATTGCTTTCAGCTTCTTGATTAGAGTAGAATGAAGTGGCTCTCAGCAAAACCAGTAAGGAATGCAAGGATGAAGAATTCAATTTTGTTTGTTTTGTGTTGGATGCAGAAAATTTATAGTGAAAACCAACAGTAGATGAATTTTTGAACCTAGGATTAATTTTTACTTTTTTTAGGAGGGATCTGTTGGATTCTTACAACATCAAAATAATACAGAATTCTTGAACCCAGGATGCAGTCTATGTGTGGCAAGTGGGGGATTTGCTTAAGAATGAAATGCTCATGATCATGAGCACGCAGAAGTCATGGTTGGTGGCTAGAAAATTTACGCATTTTTTTAAATTCTTTGGAAGATGTACTGAGCCAAAGGATATGAGAGCAGCAGCCTTGTACTGAGCAGTAGCAGCTAGAGGAAGATATGACGATTTGCTCTTTTTTTTTAATTATTGTAAGATAATTTATCTTTTTATATGAAATTTATTTGTGTTTTTGATATTTGTGTTAAATTTTTATCTATTAAAGTATATAATTTAAATGTAAAATTATATTCTTTTTGTGGTAATTATTTGTTATTAAATATAATATTTAGCGATAAATAAAAAATATATTTTTGTGATAAAATTATTTTGTCACTAAAAAATATTATTTAGTGACATTATGTTTTGTCACTAAAGCAGTTTTTTAATAACAAAATATAAATTTATCACTAAAGGTTTAGTGAAAAAGTTTTAGTGACAATTTAGTGACAAAATAATATTTTATCACTAAAAATTTTAGTGATAAATGTATAACCTTTAGTGATAAATTATTTTGTTACTAAAGATTAATATTATTGTAGTGCGAACAATAACTTTAACCTGATAAATTAGACGTAGGCCAACTCTGTCCCATATTTTGGTTATATATATATATTTTGGCATGAATTTTAATCATTATCCAACTCATGTCTAATTTTAATTAGGTTTAAGATGAGTTATGGATGTAAAATAAATAGTATTTTCTGATATGATTAAACAAAACAAAATATACAAAGAATTTCTCTGCTTGATGTTTTAAGGATACCCATCAATTATTCATGAAATATATTTAAATTATATAGTATTTATTTATTTTATATAAATTTATTAATATATATAAATAAATTAGATATTATATCTTTGAGGGTTTTAAAACTAAACTAAATAATGTTTACCTTCCACTACATCAAGACGGTCACCCCCACGTTTCAGTCGATATGCCCACGCTGATACAGACATTTTCTGGCCAAATGAACTATCTCCACTAAATTCTCCTAAATTTTCTGAAAAAAATATAAAGTTAATTTTTTGCAAACTAAAAATTAAAATTATTTGAATTTCTCTACAATTTATTGTATATATAAAATTTTATAGTTTTGCATTATGTTTTTGTTGCGTCCGTGATCTTTGGGATCCGAACAACACAAGTATGTTTAGAGTGTGGAGAAGAGGAGAGGTTCGGGACGATGATTTTACGTGGAAAAACCTCCTTTTGGATGAGGAGGAAAAAATCACAAGGCTCTGAGGCCCGTTAAAATGCTTCACTATGTATAAAAGTCTTACATAGTATAAATTTTGGAAATTCCTTCCTTGTCTCTTGTTTTGTGTTTCTCTCCTCAGAAAGTTCTCTCTCGTTGGGAAGCTGTGTCTCCTTCGTTCTTTCTCGTTCGAAAGGTGGGAAGAAGATTCAAGTGTCAGCCAGAGTTTTGTTTGTTTCATCGGAGTCGGAATCGGAGTTCGGATCCCTGAGGCAAGGGTCTTTGCTCGGTATTTATAGGCGAAATTGGCCGTTGGGATGAGGACACGTGGCAGCTGACGAACGGCCGAGAGGTTGCCACCTGTCCTACTAGATATGCCAGATGCGTGAGGGGCCGTCTGTCCGCCTGCTTTTGTGTCAGAAGTAATGACGTATGCAGTTGGCATGCCGCTGGCACCTACTGGTAGGGCCTGAACGTGTTAGGTACGAAGGCCGTAGGCGTCAGTCCTGATTTGACCAGATGTGCTCTATGGAGGTGACGTCTTGCAATGGCTGCAGGTTCTTTGGAAAGAAGCGAAATTGCTTAGTTAGCACTTTCTGCTACGTATGAGATGGTTCTCACTCTTGGGTGGTGTGCTCCGCCCCTTTGTAAGCTCGCGGACTCGTTTTAAGAATGGAGCTCTCGGACTTTAATCACCCTAAGAGGACCTTTGAGAATCTTTGGTTTCTTGTGAAGGGTCCTCGGGTTCTTTCTTGACCTTTCGGACTGTTTTATCGGGCGTCCATAGTTACCGTTGGTTATTTGCGGTGAAGGAGACTTCTCGGGTTTGCTTGATCAGCCCAGCGCATGAAGCTAACTTGGACTTTTCGTCTTGGGCCCTTTCTTTGGGCCTAGCTTTATGGGTCCTTATATTGGGACCTAACATAGCCCCCATGCTAAAGGGTTCGAGGTCCTCGGCCGTTTGGCATGAAGTCGCCGTCCTTCTCTGAGGTTGGTCTCTTTCTGTAATAATCTATCCGCGCACGATGTCGTGGCTAAGAAAGGATGTTTTTGTGGAGGCAAGAGCGTGTCCGCCCGCGCTCGAGCTTAGGCCTATTGTGGCGCTACGTGTCCGTCCTCAAAGGAAATATATTTCTAAGCTTTGTGTAGAATTGTCCAAGAACTTCTTTTGAGTCCGAGACCCTTCCAGCGTCGCCGTTTGTGCTCCTGCAAGGCATTAAATGCTGAATTAACGCGCTGGCAGGCGCTTTGGGAAGGTAAGGCCACAATCTCTTTGAGACGAATAGCCGAGCGACGTGTGGCGAGGGTAATGAGTACGCCCTTTTGAATTTTCAAAACTATTTAAAGGCCCCTTCGTTCCTAACTTGCCATTTCTGTGCCTGCGTTTCATTTTCTTCTCCAAGTGTTGCGCCGTTTGTTCTTCTTCTGTCGGAGCCTTTGCTGTCTGTGATTCTTCCATCCTTCGTCGCTCATGGTGCCTGGAGTAAGGAAAATTTCCTCCACCATAACGCTCGACAAGCATGAGGAGATCCGAAAGAAATATTAGATTCCTGACTCTGTAGCTATGGTGATTCTTGGCTCGTGTGACAGGGCGTGGAGCCCTCATGATGGTTTTATTACCGTGTACGAAGTCCACCTTAAAGCTGGGCTCCAATTTCCTGTGCCGGAGGAGCTATATGAAATCATGAGGGGACTTGGAGTCCCCATTGCCAAGTTTCAACCGAATGCCATCAGGTATTTTGTATCCTTGTGTGTCTTCTTCCGTTGCCACAATAAGCTACTGAATGTCCTCATGGTCAAGGTTATGTTTTGCTTCCCACATAACTTTGACTGGATCACAATGACTCATCGACCACACTTCTCCTTGATGTGCGGTGGAAACCCGGACTCCATGAAGCAGTGGAAGGATAAATTCTTATTCCTAGACGTCCGGGAGAATTGCGCGATCCCCCTTGTCTGGGGGAAAGTGGCCAGCTAGTGCCGCTCGGATCCTTCGAAGGAGGAGAGGGAGAACGTGAAGGAGTTCAAGGACTTGGTGCTGGCCAACCTTGGGAGCTTTAATCTGATCAAGCGCAATGTCTGGCTCTCGCCCGAGAGCTTTGAGGAGGCCAATTGGTGTCCACGGGCTGAGGCCTCCACCGTAAGTCCTCCCGAGAAGTCCAAGAAAATACTGAGGAGGAAGGTGGAGGCCCTGAG
Organism: Nepenthes alata; assembly: GCA_028571085.2. Taxonomy (NCBI): domain Eukaryota; kingdom Viridiplantae; phylum Streptophyta; class Magnoliopsida; order Caryophyllales; family Nepenthaceae; genus Nepenthes; species Nepenthes alata. The sequence continues at coordinate 5,241 of JAOVVI020007269.1, read as the reverse complement.
GATTGAGGATCCTTCTGATCGTGCGGAGATGAGCGGTCTGGTAGAGAGCTCGAAACGTCCGACGGCCATTGTTGAGTTCCGTTCTTCCGATGATGATGACGATGATTTTGACATCGAGGTCTCTGATGATGACAATTTTGAAGTTGTCGTTTCGGATGATGATGGTCCGATCGCTCCCCTCTTTAAGAGGTCAAGGACTGGCATTTTACCGGGATCCTCGGGAGCTGAAGGTCCTGTCCCCACATTGCCGGCCGATCCTATCGGAGGACCTTTGGCTATGATCATGGAGATCGTGGAACTCTCGGACGTCCAGTCTCCTAATGATGATCCCACTCCTGGGGTCCCCGTTGATTTGCCTTATGACATCTCGGACAGGATAGATCACCCTTCCAAGGACATAGGAGACGACGACCATGCCGAGGATCCTTAGGGGGGAATGATTTCTAAGATGGTCCGAGAGCTGTCAGCGATCGAGGAGGTTGTTGTCGTCGGCTGGGTGCCTTCTGATCCTTCTGGCCCTCCCGTCGAAGTCCAGATTGCAAGCCCATCAGGGCAAGAGGTGGACGCCCTGGGGAAGTCTTTTTCCGAGGATGCTGAAGTTGGGGCAGGCTTCTTAGTGCCTTTTTTAGCTGAGGAGCCTGTCTCTGAGGAAGCACCTGTGGTGCATGAGAGTGGACCGCAGGAGTCTGAGTCCCCTAGAGGACGCGGCCCTGTGCACGATCCCTTTGTTTCTAAGGTAACTCACCATTTTCTCCTTCTTTCATTTTGAAGGACCTGGAGTGTCTTTGATGGATTTGTTTGCCTTTCGCAGCCCCAGGACGTGGCTGGGAGCTTCAATCATTTGGTGGAAGAGGCCATCCGATGCTGCTCGGAGATGGAGTCGTTGAGGGCTGCTGGGGAGGCCACCCAACGGACTGAAGCGAAACTGGCTGAGGTAGAGGGGAAAGCGGCCTCTCTGGAAGATACCGTCAAGCTCCTTCGGCTTTAGCTGGGGCTTCTTCGTGACAGGGTCATCCGTCAAGACAAGAGGCTGAGGTCGTCCATACGGCCCTCAGAGATTGCGTTATTATTGGAAAGAAGAAACTTGGAGGGCATTTGTATGTGTCACCGAGTGATGCGGCTTTCTAATCCGCTCTTTCCTTTGGCCGTCCTCGATTCCCGGAATGCCAGTGCTCTACACAAAGAAGACTTACACGGTGTTGTTGGGAGGCGTCTCCCTGAGTACTCCCGAGTAAGGTTCAAAGGTGAATCTTCTGTGCCCGAGAAGTTAGGTCCAAAGGACCGGGCAGGAATTTCTAGAGTTTAAGAGGCTCTCGGAGGAGGGAGTCATGAGGAGCTCCCCTGACTTGCTGTCTTTTTTTTAACACTGTAAAGAACATTATTTTTATTAATAAAAACTTGCTTCTTCAGAGTTGAAACCTGGGACTGTTTGCCCGACCTGTACGAGTGTTGTTCTTTTTGTTAGTCCTTTGAAGGATTATGCTACCTTTTGACCGCTCGGGTCGTATGGCTTTGCGCGAAGTTCTTTCAGTTCTAAATTTTCTTAGGGTACTTGGTCAGAATCGAGTTTGTAAAATCCAACCTCTAGGGCTACTCGGATGGGTCCGAGATTATACGACCTCTGGGGCCACTCAGTCAGAGCTGAGTTTTTAGTTATATGACCTATTGGGCCGCTCGATCGGAGCCGAGTTTTTAGTTATACGACCTCTTGGGCCGCTCGGTCGGAGTTGAGTTTTTAGTTATACAACATCTATGGCCATTCGGTCAGAGCCGAGTTTTTAGTTATATGACCTCTGGGGCCGCTCGGTCAGAGCCTAGTTTTTAGTTATACAAC
>JAOVVI020007268.1:0-14984 GCA_028571085.2 Nepenthes alata | reverse complement strand
GATGCCTTGCAGTGTGCGCTTGCCAAACCTGATGCAAATCGGTTGGTTCTGTTGGCAAGTCATGGGTGTATGCTACATTGTGCTTTTTTTCTGTGGTTGGTTATGAAAGCGTCCAGGAGGACGATTTGAAGAGTTTTTGTCGATGGAGAAGCAGGACGCCTTGTCATTTGGACAAAGTTGAGATTCCTGAGAGTGCAGTCACTCCTAGCCCACTCGATCAAGGTATTGCAATTGCAGTTGGTTTGACCTTAACTGAGAGGCATCTGGCAGCACGTCTTAATAAACCTACTTCAGAAATTATTGATCATTATACATATGTCATAATGGGAGATGGTTGTCAAATGGAGGGTCTTTCCAATGAAACCTGTTCCCTGGCCGGCATTGGGGACTTGGCATACTAATTGCATTTTATGATGAATTCTGTGCTGCGATTAAAGAAGCTACGGCTATCAAAGATAGGCCGTCTTTAATTAGGGTGACTACCACAATAGGGTTTGGTTCTCCCAACTAAGGCACCCTCACGCAATGTTCATGGGAGTGCTCTTGGAGCTCAGGAAGTGGACACAACCATGAAGAATCTTGGATGGCCATACACGTCATTCCATGTGCCTGATGACGAATTTGCACAGCTAGCCCGAAGGCATGTAAAACCACGTCCGAGGCACTCAAAGGACTTGTCTATAGGAACTGACGACGAAGTTGCCTCTAGCAAAGACATTACTACGGCAGATTCACTTGCACCCGCAAAGATTACAAAAGAGCACGACACGATTGGCCTATTGACCATTGTTCTACCTACAACTTCAACCTCGCCTGAGGCCCCTCAAACTCCTAAATTACCTCCTCCACCGAGCGAGACACTTGTTTTTCCTGGCACTCAACCACTACAGCATTACTCTCTAAATCCCGCTCAGGTTCCTTTCAACAGTTACGCTGTTCCATGGGCCCAACTACCACCTCAATATCAGCTCTCATCTCAGCCTCAACCACAGCAGCAGCAGCCTCAACCTGGTCAACCTCAACCTTCCTCTAGGCACCCTCAACCATCATGGGCAGCGGCTCTTGGTTATGGAAACAATCAAAATACATTCCATAGATTTTTGTTGTTCTTATTCAACATTGAGGACAATGTTTCTGTGATGAAGAGGACAATGTTACGGGCTAAGAAATGCATCCTCAAAAACGTCGCGACCACATTGACATCTTACCGCGTCAGCCGTCCATTACTCGCGAACCACATGCCTTTTTCCATAATTCTATTATTTTTGTTGTTTGTTTGTGTAATAAATTTTGATATAATACTGTGTAAACTGTGATAGAGAGGTATGGAATAGAATATCAATTTTTCCCTCTTCTCCCTCTCTCTCTATCTCTCTCTCTATTTCTTTCAAACCTTTCTCCTTTTCTCTCTGTAGTTGACTTTTGCCTCCCTCTGTTGGACCCCCTCCCCATTCCTTTCTCTTCTCCACTTGTCTGTTCGTCCATTTTCTCACTCTTTGCTCTTCACCGTGCTTTCATCACCTCGGTCGACTTGTATCATCTCGACTGTGCTGTAGCAGGAGACCACGGTCTTATTGTAGCTCCATCAAAGGATTGAGGTCCTACTATAATAAGGATGTGTATGTTTACTTCAAAGTGTGTCAAATTTTTTTTTGATGTGACATGAATTAATATACATTGAACAAATGTGGTTTTTATTAGTTAGAGGGGCGATTAATGATTATGGTCCATGGATACGTAACCATGTATTCTTTGGCCAGGACCTAATTTCTTTGTCTCTTGTTGCGACCAAACCTCACTGACACTAGCCAGGGCTAGTGTTATTGGCCAGTCCAAATATGTAGGGGTCGAGTAGGCTCTTCGATCTGGCCAATTGCCTTGTGTGATTTTGACCCTTTTAACTTTTATAAAGCTCTTATGTCATGGATGATGATGGAATAGGAATCTTGAAAATATATATCGTATATGATGGGGTAGTTTAATTATTTAATGCATGAGATTATGACTTAAAGAACTTCTACAAGTTGGGTTATATTGTCTATAGGTATGTAATAATGCCACAAGAAATTGAATGATCGATGAGGTTCTGCCATTTATTTATTTATATTATATTTAGTGTTACCTATATTTTTCTTCAATTTTAAATTTATCTTTGGTAATTAGATTCATTATATTTTTGTAATCCCTTTTTAGCTTGCTTATTAAAAGAAAATTCAGTCACTCAAGAAGTGTTCAATTTACATGCTTCATATATCTTTGTTCAATTTAAAATTTACATTGGGTAATTTGAGTCTTTATGGTAATAAAAGAAATTTATTTGGTTAATATTTAATGCATCTCTAGATCCGAATTATCGTATGAACTAAAGAGTCACATGATCTTTTATGTCGGGTAGAATAGAAGTCGGTCCGATCTCCATATCTGATAACATTGGTTCTACACAATACAACTAAAAAATCAAGGGTTAGAAAATTTGGAAGATTTATTTCTCGATTTATCTTTTAATACTTAAATTAGAAATCTTTATCATGGTATGGAAAGATGAACAGAGGATGCTAAGTGTGGTAATACACGAATAACGGGGAAAGAGTGGAAATGAAGGGCCTCATTCCAGAGATTGCGCTTGACGGTGAACGGCTTTGGATTAGAGGGTAAGACTTTGGCGGTGCACTTGATTAGGAGCGACTTGAAGAGTGACGGAGGGTTAAGTTACGATGGGACGTTCAACGGGGAGCTGCTTGGAGAATCAGAGAAAGAGAGTATAGGGAGAGAGAGTTAGGGCTTCCGAGAGCTGGACGGAGGGTTAAGTTACGATGGGATGTTCAACGGGGAGCTACTTGGAGAATCAGAGAAAGAGAGTATAGGGAGAGAGAGTTAGGGCTTCCGAGAGCTGGACGGAGTTCTCGACGAATGTTTGCAAACAGGATTTTCTCTCTGGGTGTTCTTTACTTGAAGTTCTTCTCTCTTTTTCACCGGCTAAAGTGAGGGTACTTGTAATGTTAGTATCCGTGTGACTTGGGCGCCAAAACTTGTGACAGGTATTTCACTAGAATTTGGTGGCCTATCCCAACAATCATTGAGGCCGCTATGTCAAGTCGTCTTATGACTGTGGTGTAATCATGGGTGACTTGGCATACATTTGCTAGACTGTTCCAACAGGTGATTCATTAGACTATTACAGGTAGGCGAGCATGGCGGTCCCCCTGAGTGTTGACCCTGCGCTCCAATAGCAGGTACCTGACATGTTGGCACTCTCTGCGCTAACTAAGCTGTCGTCGTTAGATTGAAGGGTTCATATGTCATGATTGGTCGGGCCGCAGGGGTAATTTGCTAGGCCTAGCTGATACTTGTTCTTGTGTTGGGCTTTGTCTGGGTCTGCCACAACTGCAATTGGACGGCACGCCTCACAAGAGTTTGTGGGTCTCGGTCCTGTTGATGTGCCTGATGATTGGGCTTGGTGTTAGAGTGGCCCATAGTATTCCTGGACCCATCAATATTGAATCGATATTTAGAAATTATTGTTAAGCATTTGCTATAAATTTGCTATAAATTTTAAATTTTAAACTCATAAATATTCCGTAAACTCAAATTTGCTATAAATTTTAAATATAATGAACTCATTCATATCCTTTGCTATAATTTTCTATTTTAATTTAATCTCTCTTCTTAAATAATTTTTATATTATATAATCTTTATCATAGCATCTAAATATTTTGAAATATCTTTTAATATTTTCAACAAGTGTATGGCTTGCGTCTAATGAAATTAGTGGCTAGTGCTCCATTAAAAAATATATTTTACTTGTTTATTTATTTTTATTTATATTGTATATTTAATTTTTATTATATAAAGATTTTCTAAAAACGTGAAAAAACTGCTAAAAGTTAGGCCCAAAACATAAAAACCAAAAAATAAAATACTAAAACTTAGGCGCACTTAAGACGGTATTTAAAATTTAAAAAGTATTAATGAAATATTTTTTATCTGTATTTTGAATATATTCAGATAAAATGATTTTATTTTTATGCCAATTAATTATTATTGAAATCAATCCTTAATACTAATGTTATCACATTGTAAAACCTAATCGGTATTAAAGAAATGTGATGGATATATCAATATTGGGCTGGCCCAAAAAGTCAACGGAAGTCCAAAAGGGATGGTCAACGCTTTGACGATCTATTCAGAGAACGGGCCCAGAAGCGGAGAAGCCCAGGACAGTCAACGCCGGCGTTGATCGTCCAGGCAGCCAATTCGCTCCGCATTCCGCACGTTGGGCCCAAAGAAGCTCTTTTACAGTAATGAGCTTGGACCGTTTGGACTCCCGATCCATCAGACGGCTAACAACGGCTTTCCAGACAACTTCCACGATCCCAACTAGCGTTCAAAATGAAAATTGACAAAATTGGCGCCCTTCAAGTAAGGAAGGCGTCAGATTTTCTCAATTTCTTACCAATTGGGGATCTCCAATGGTAACATGCACAGAAGGAAGGTGACCGGCTTGGAAAGTTGTTGGCCGCCTCATGAGAAAACTATCTCGCTCAACTTGTCAACTGGCATCTACTCTAGAAGGCAAGCCACTCAATGTTCACAGGGGGAATCGCTCCTTCCAAAGAAGGAAGATTATCTTTTCAATCATAAACAAGCTCTTGAATTATCATTCAATGGAGGCGCTCGATTACTCTCTCAATTGCATACGCTTTCAATTATTTTGGCAAACACACGAAACGCTGAGAAACGATCCCGATCTCTTTGCTAGAATTCTCAATAAAACCTAAGGCAGATAACGTGCTTCCGACAGCCGTTCACTGCCTCCCCACCACCCAGATTCAAGACGACGGCTTTCGCCTCTCTTTCATCTGGATAAACACACTCATGTTCTCTTTTTCTCTTGATTCTCAGTTTTCTATTACAGTTCGATCATCGAAGGATATTTACTGACTTGAGCGTCGGAATATTTTCGGTGGTACAACTTCCCGCCGACACGCTAACCTCCTGTACTTTTTAGTGGTGTGCATGATTTACGCTCAAGGAACGAAACCGGTTCAACCATCCAAACAAATCTGGGTTTAATAAAATAATATTATATATATATATTTTTTTTAATAAATTTATATAAAAATAAATGGATTTATATTAAAATATAATTTTGTCTGCAGAAGACTCATGACTACTGTTTTATTTCCCGTCAAATGTGTCCACATACAGCTGGCCTCATTAAGTCTAACACGTGAAAAGACTTAGTGTGAGAAAAAATTATATAATATAATGAAAGAAAATATGATATTTTTTAGGTTATTCATTATTTAAAATATCATAGTTTTAGGTTATTAACCATTTAAAAATGTAAGAAATTCATAAATTATCTAAGTTTATAATAATAAAATTAGTTAATTAATATATTTATATATATTAAATAATTTTTATTTTGTGGGGTTCAATTTTTGTTTCAATCACTTGATGGCGTGCTTGCATGAGGCTGCAATAAAGTCAGTTCGTACATTGCGTAGTCAATTATTAATGAGAATATGTTGTACAATTATTGAGATAGAAGTATTTATATATGAAGATGTTATTTTTTATATAATTAATCTATAATTATTTATAATTTTATTTCTTAAAAACAAGTGTATTTATCATAAATAAAAAATTCAAAATAACAGTTAAAAAATCAAAGTAAAAATAATATATTTTTAAGAGATAAAATTTGTATTATATCTGTTTCACTATAAAAATAAAAAATATATATGTTTATTTATTTCATCTCATTTTAAAATATGTTTTCGCGATAAACATAGTTTTTTTAAAAAATATAATATTGAAAATAATATTAAAAATAGGGAAAACTCTTAAATCCAATAAAACATTGAGCATATAAATTAAACAATTTTGTATGGATTAACGCGGATGATTTAGACATCATGTATTATTAGGTACATAATTACAAAGCCTAATGTCTACTGTGTCTGAACTCAACTGATACGTAGCCTCTAGAATTAAAAATTTTCAAGGTTTATGAAATTAAAAATGAAAAATATAGAATAAAATACTACATATATTTTTCAGAAAAATAAAAAACACGCCTATTCCTTTTTTCTTTTATTTATTTTTTGTATTTTTTTGTGTGATGCTTATTAGTCCTTAAATTAATTACATAATGGCCTGAAGTGTTTATGATGGTGATCTTATTATTTTTAATGGTTTGTTTGATTTAAAGAAAATAATTTAAAAAATTAATTAGAAAAAATATAAATAAAAAGATATATATATATATAATTAGTTTTTATAAAAAATAAACAAGTCCTAATAATTATTTTTCTATGATCACCCGGGGAATTATATATATATATATATATAAATTTTTAATGGTTTATGAGCTTTCGTTTTTTTAAGGATTGTTTCTCTTTTCAACGAGATGAAATTTATGAAACAGGAAGGAATAAGAAAAATCTATATCATCCACTACAAAATATATTATCCTTTTACAATATTTTGAAATATTTGCATAATATGATATTTTTTTTAACATAAATACATCATAATCAAATTTTCCAAATTACGGGAGGATTATAAGCACACATGGGATCTATCATTCGTGCTACGAACTTTTGATATTTGAAATGTTAATTAAATAAGGTCTAAAATTACCCCAGCTGAAAGTTTTGATTTAAACACTTCATTTAAAGATGAGGTGAGAAATTAAAGAAACTTTATACATAACATAAAAGCATTTAACTAGATGATAATGGCGATGATCATTTAACATTGTTATTCTTAAAAATCTATACGTCATTTATATTATTCAGTTCAAGACTTCATAGGAAAGTAAATTTTAAATGCCTACTTTTACCAACAAAAAATCATATACGGGGCAAATATAAATGTGCAATAACATAAATTAAATTCATAACTAAGGATGCAAATGTATTATTTTTAGTATTTATTTGCTTCGGTCATTGCGTAGTAGTCAATGGCTGTGAGAATGAATGCCAATCTATTTGTATTAGTAAAATCCTAAATGCCCACATTGAAAATAATCATAAGGTTGTCAACGCATAGAGCGATAATTAGGCTGTCCAAACACGATCCATGTGAATTAGATATTTCTTTTATTTTCTTACAATATTTTAACAGTTTTTTTTATTATTGGCTAGTAATATTCTTTATATTAGATCTTATTGGCTAATATTTGATAATAAATATATAAAAAAAAGTTGAATATTTATCATGTCAGCTATATATATATATAATCAGAAGTAAAAACAGGCTTCTCAAGTAAAATCTTACAAAGCTACAAGTTTACTTTATCAGATAACAATTCAAAATTTTAAAGCTGATGAGGTGGGAGTTCCTGTTCAAAAGGGCCTGACTCTAATACGATATAAAATAAAATCACATAAAAATAATTAGACTATTTATATAGGACTGATGGGACTTTTTCTTAAGCATTATGTATAGTACGGATTTTCCTAAATCATACTCGCTTTTTTATGGTGATTGTCATGCATGGCAGCTTGGCCCTTGCTCCTCCAATTCAAACCCGGCCTCGGCAAGCCTCTTATCCTTGTACACATACCGTGTAGCAAACACTAAATATACCAAGAAATTCAAGGCACTCAAAATCGCCAACAACCAATAAAAATTATAAAGCCTTCCTCGATTGAGATTATCAGCAAGCCAAGGCCTCTCCCTCGTCACCCTGTGAACTACGGACACAAGTATAGAGCTCACGAAAAACCCTAACGAAAGGGTGCTTAAAAACAACCCCGTGCTCATCGTCTTCATCCCTTTAGGACACTCCCTCAGGAAAAAATCCAGCTGTCCGATGTAGGTGAAGGCCTCTCCGGCTCCTACGAAGAAGAACTGTGGCACAAGCCAGAATACGCTTAATGGGATCTGCGAGTTAGGATCGTCCGTTAAGCCGTGGGAACGAGCAGAATGCAGACGCTTAATCTCAGTGAGGGCAGCCGCCACCATTGCTAGTACGGAAAAAACCAGACCTAAACCGACCCTCTGGAGTGGCGTCAAGCCTTGCGAGTTGTGGAGGAATCTCCCGGCGATGGGCACGATGACTCGGTCGTAGACCGGCACCGTCAAGAGAATGCTGCCTACGAAGAAAGCCGTCAGGGAGGCGGCCGGGATTTGGAATGATCGGCCGATGTGGCGGTCCATGGTGGTGGCCTGTGATACTGAGAAGGTGGTCATCTGGGCGTAGACCGTCCAGAAAATTATGGTGGTCGCCCAGATTGGTAGCATTCTTAACACCAATTTAACCTCTTCTACGTCCGAAAGAGTGGATAAATACCATTTGTCTTTCATGGTTATGGAGGTCGGCATTTCAGGGTCTTTAATTGCTGCCTTGTCGAAGAATCTGCAGAGAAATATAATTGAAGGGGGCAAAGAAATATGAGCAGAAATATTTAATATAAATATTTGATGCAAATTTTGAAATGAAAACTTTATGGTTATGGTATAGCGTATACTAAGCTCCACTTCAATCAGTCTTTTTTTTTGGGTAATTACCACAATCACAGTCAACCATGCATGTTCTAACAGGAAAAAGACCGTGTTTAATAAGCAAAATGTATTATAATTAAAATGCTTTAAATTTGTTGGAATTAGATGACATATTTATTCCCTATTTCTTATAATCATGAATCAAATTAACAAGTTGTTAAAAATCTAAATACCAACCAAAATTAGGTTTCAAATGATATATAACCAAAATAGCTATTGACCCGTGACCAAAGTAGTCCTTCTATACAATTGGAAAGTCTATCCCTTCAAGGATAAAAAAGGGATAGATTTAATTTTTTTTAAATAATAATAATTTGATATTAATTAAATAATTATATTGTTTTTTTTTAAAAAAAAGTTACTTAAAATGTTTTTTAAAAAATATATAAGCCATATAATATTAGTTGAACGATTATGACCAAAAAGAGTTAAATTATTCATTCTTCATACCTTTTCCTTTGAATTTCTAACTTTATAGGATTTATGAATCCTTTGCGTAAAACTCATCAAAAATCCAATTTTTTTTTAAATTTTTCAGAAACGATATTCATTATAGAAATAAAAATTGACATTATATTATAGAATAAAAGTAGAAAAATATGCTGTTAACGATAAAATTTGTAAATTAACTACAACATAAAATGCATATCTTAAAAGTATTTATAAAAATTTGTCTTTTTAGAAATATTTTTCAATTTTTATGTTTTTTAATAAGTACAGGTTTTAAAAATAAGAAATATATATGTAATGAGAATAGTATTTTACAGAATTTTAAGAAAGAACTTCTATTTTTATACTAAATTTGTTCTTCAGTTTCGCGATGAAATCTCTACCGCCTATCTAAGCTATCAATTACAATTTTCAACTGTCTAAATTTTATATTGAAATATAAATGCCAATAAATAATTTTCAGTTTTCCCTTATATAAATATTTTGACATTTTATTATCATAAAAATGAAAAATATATATTTTTCTATTTTTCTTACACCGTTGAGATCTCCCAATCCGACGACACTGGCCCTTGATCCAGCGTGCGACTGGGGCACGATAGAACGGCCAGCCTAGAGCAAGTTGTTATCGTGCACAGTACGCAATACGCAACTTGGCACGTTTTATATTTCTGTTTCAATTTGTCATATTTTTCTGTTTTTTCAATCCAATTTTTGCAAATATTAATAGAAAAACCAATGATATTATAATTTAAAAAACTTTCACTTAGTTCTTATCAGAAAATTAATATATATTGTAATCTGAAAAAAAGCCTACACATCACGGTTGTTCATTAATAAAACTATGTTATATTATGAAAGTCATGTTGACAAACATATTAATTTGATAATACTGCATAACCAACTAAATTTATCCGAAAATTAAAGCCAATATTGAAACCAGACGACATTCTCATGCCGATTTAGGAATAAAGGATAAACAGAGGAGCGGGGTTTCTACTTCTTGAAACAGAAATTTCCGCCCCCCCGCCCAAATGAAAAAATAAATAAATATATTTGTTTATTTATATTTTAAATTTATAAAATAATTATTTTTTGTTAAACAAAAATGAATTTCTACCTGTCAAAGCAGATTCCCCCATTTCCTAAGACAAACATCTATCAATTCTATCCGAAGATAGAAAAGGGCATGTTTTTAAGCTACAAACAGGAGACCAAGCTCATAAAATTATTTGTCTCGTTGCAGCTGAATAAAAATAGCACTGCAGATATTATCTCATTCTTGAGTTTAATATTATGTGTATTAGCAAAAGAAAATTAGAAAAAAAAAAAATCATAAACTTTTCATTGGGATCATTTGAAACCAATCCTTTAAGATGCTAACCATTAGACAACATAACAGAAGTGGGTTAATCGGAAATGCTACAAAATCCCTTTGCTTTCTGATCAGGTTATTTTGTGTATTTTTTGGGTTTTCGTGGGTGAAAAAATATTTGTAAAAAATACTAAATGTCACAAATATAAAATGCATATTAAGAATTAACTCTCTCTCTCTGTATATAGTCCGTTTTAAATTTAATTTTTCAAGTATAATAATTCCAGATATAAAGAGTGAGATGGTAAATAAAAATGGATCGGCATATTTTATAAATAGAATAAAAAGAAGAAAAGAAAAAACCATACAGCTAAGGCAGCACAGGATAAGCAAATTAAAGGACCACGTTGTCTGCAGACGACAGGGGCCCCTGAACAAGACTGACTAGTTTCTTAAAACGTAATATAATAATAACGACAAAATAGATAAATATAAACAAACAAATAAATAAATAAATAAATATATATATATATATATATATGTTAGTGGGTCCGGCTTGAACATGGATAGGGATGAGGAGATGTTTCACCTACATTCAAAAATAATACCCTAACTATAATCAAAATTTCCCTTTCCTTCCTTTATTTCCTAGACTTATGAATATCTCAGGAATATAACTACGATATCAAGAGCTATATAGAACACGTTATGAAGGATAATATCTAAATCATAGAAAAATTAAAATAAATATTTATTTTGATACTTTGATATATATTCATAAATATATGAAGCAGTTCGAAGACATTATGAATCGATATATTTTTCTTTTAGAATAGTAATTGAAAATAAGAGTAAAAGAAATTTTTTTTTGAATAATTAAGGATGATCCGTATGTCAAAAATTATGGATGATCCATATCCCTCCCGATTAGTTAGTCAAGATGCTAAGTCTCACTCGGATGGAATTAGGGTTTTTATCCTATTAAAAAAAATATTTTAATTATAACTATTTAATTAATATTTAATAAATAAAATTAATATTTTTTTAATAATAAATAAAATTAAATAATATATTTTTAATAATAAATAATATAATTATTCGATTAATATTAATTAATTATAAATAAAAAAATAGCTTAATTTTATTTTTAAATGACTAACATGAATTTGCCTCAACTAAAAGTCAGAGCGAGTCGCGGGCCAATTTTTTTTAGGTAGGTTGCAAGCAGACCACAAATATATCCTAAATAAAGTTAATCAAAATTATAGTGATCCCGAAAGTCTTATGAAGAGCAACTTGGCTGACTTAATCAATCATGGAAGTGGACAGTGGACCATGGAGCTACGATAATATCAAACTCAACTTATTTTCTACTAATAAAGTTATATTGAGATACATTTTAACTATTTTTTTTTAAAGTTAGTATTTTAGATATTTATTTTACTAATCAGCCTATAAAAAAAACCTTAAATATTTATAAATATTATTATTTTAAAAATAAAATAAAGAAAAACGATATCCATAATCGTTTATAAATTACCTCTTAAACTGAAAAGTGAGAAAATAACAGGTAAGATGTATCTATACTTGAAATATAAAATTGGAATGAATAAAAAATAATATAGGCCTAAAAAATTTGACGATATTAATGATTTAAAAAATATTTGTAATGTCAAAAGATATTTGTTTGGAGGACATATATCTCGTTAGGACTCGGCGGCGGAAATTTTAGATTATAAAAAAATATATTTAATAATTAAAAATTAGATTAAATGGTAAAAATAAATTCATATATCCGTATAGATATAATTAAATTTAATAATTTATTATTGTTAATTCTTAAGCATGCTATCATAGTATCTACAGCTGTTCAGAATTAGAATATTTTGTTTACTCTCTTATATTTTTTCTATTTCCGTTATTTAGATATCTAAAATAAAATATCGATGATCCAAAAGTTCGATCGATCAATCGATCGAGATCGAGGGAGCGTAGAACGGAAGACTAACCGGAAGTCCTTGGTGTGAGGCAACTTCGGCTTTTTGCTCTTGCTCGCCGGGACAACATCGTCAACATCAAACAGCAGCGACGCATCATAAGGCAACTCCAGGCGACGTTTCCTCCACGCCGCCACAAACACTGCCGCGATCTGCGTCAAGGGGCTGCCCACCAGCTTCTTGAAACGGTAACGTCTCGTCCCGGCCAAGAAGACAAACAGCCCCGCCACGATCGCGCACACACATATCCCATACCCCCACTGCCTGCCCATGTTGTCTTGTATGTAGACGAGCACAGTCACCGCGCACAGCGATCCGATGCTGATGAAGAAGAAGAACCAGTTGAAGAATTTGCTCATGTGGGCCCTCTCCTCCTTGCTTGTGTCGTCGAATTGGTCGGAACCGAATCCCGAGACGCTGGACTTCAGGCCGCCAGTGCCCAGCGCCGTCAGGTACAGCGCCATGTAGAGGACCCCAAGTTGGGTACCCGTGGCGGGGATACAGCCGGTGCCCCCGGTGCATCGCGGCGGCCGTAGGCCCCGGACGATGGTCGATATCATCAATACTGTCACACCCTACACACGCAAAAAGACAAAAGTGACAGCCTACAACATTAAAAACTAGGAGAAATTTGAAAATACATGGCCAATCGGAGGAATTCTTATTATGGTCTTTATAACTTATGAATTTAATCGTTATACATTAAGACGATGCCCATCTTATCTTACCATGGCTTGTACAGTGGTGAAGATGACAATGGTCAAGTACCTGTCAAATGAGCAGGTAAACAGAACTATTATTAGCATTGCTTTTATTTCACTGTTTCTCAAAAGTTACAAGGAAAAATGAAATAAAAGATAATATTTGCTTTCTGTCTCCATTATTATTGTTTCCTCCTGCTTTAACAGTTTCTTCTCACGTGGACAATATTTTTAAAGAAAAACCAAATCATAATAAACCTTGGAAAATGATCAAAGATCCGTTCTCGTAGCAATAACTAGCACATAATTAAAAAGAAAAAAAACTTAAGCAAAAAATTGTAAATAAGGAGCAATTGAAGCTAACCTGCCAAGGAAGGTGTCAGCCACGAAGCCGCCGAGAAGGCAGAGCATGAAGGAGGTGCCGAGGAAATTGGTGACGGTGTTTGCAGAGGTTGCATTGCCCAGGTGCATAACTCCGGTCAAGTAAGTCACCAGGTTCACTGCTATCCCCAGAGTTGTTAGCCTCTCACACGCCTCAACTCCTGCCAAAATAAAATAAAATAACATAATAGAAAACCAATCAGTCGGTTAGCTACAATGTTTCAGGAATTGTAATGCCGTTGTTACAGAACTGCAATTCGAGTGAAGTTTATAGAATTGGCACTCAAATTCTACGTTTCAATGATTGATACAGTTAAAGAGTGGGGTTGATGAAACATCCTTCAGATATTTATTTATTTTGTCCGTATAAAAATATAACATGGATTAATAAGTGATATGAAGATACCCGAAAATTTCTGACGGGAGGTATCCCTGTACATTTTTCATATAAGAAAAGTAATAGGCAAGGGAGAGGAGGGAAGACCTAGAATCATGGCGGCGCTGATCCAGCCACCGGTCTTGGAAGAATCAGCAGGGCGGCGTTTGAAATCCCAGGCGTCGGAGATAGTGGTCTTCCCATGAGTTTCTGGAAGAGCCATGCTTCAGGTTTTAGTTTAGTCCGTCGCAGGCGTGTTTGCTCGCCTGAGCTCTCCTTACCTTCCACAAGGATTGGAGGAGAGAGTGTTTGTGGAGAGACAGAGAGTGGTTAAGTTAGGTTGGAGAAGTGAGGATGGAAAGTTTGGTTAGGGGCAGATCAAGTGTGGGCCTTTTATAGCTGCGTTTGCTGCACCCACGCTCGACAGTGTTTACTGATTTCATGAACACCGTCCGATCAAATTTATCACCACCGAGGGTGAAAAATTCTGACGTCGAAATCACGGATCAGGGTGCACTGCAGCCACCCTTAAACGCATTTTTATTTATTGGATTTATAAAAGTTTAATAGATAAAAATTAATATTAAAAATATATATAATATAAGATTCTTTAATTTTTCAATATTAAAATATTTATAGTATAGTCAAAAAAATTCAATTTTTGTTAAAAAATATTCTTATATATATATTTTTTTTATTTTTTGACATAAAGGTTGAATCAAAATTCACCGGGGGGGCCCTCCCGACCCCTCTGGTTCCGTCATAAAATCGTAACCAAGAGCATTGGGTAAGGTGATTCAAATTCTAAGCAGCTGAGGTGACAGCACCGTCGTACAAAAAAAGTTCTTCAATGAAAAATGCAATCTTTTTTTATTTTTTATTTTTATTTTTTGACTGTGTTTTTTAATTTAAGCATTGAATTGATTGGTCTGAGGATAAAATATTATATTGTGACCCAAATGTTAAACATTACATTGTTAGAATATAAAATATTGGAGTAGTACTAAATCTCCTATTAATGACGGTTGAACTACTCCTTCTATTAAAAAAAGATTAATCAGACCTAACAAAATTGTTGAAGGATGGAGTATGAGATAGGATTGCAATGCCAAGGTTATTGACCATAGTGAATAATAGCCGTCGTGCCAGTTGACATAATAGTTAGTGGTAACCAAAAGGTATTGTCTAATAAAATAAAACATCTTTGAATTAAGTCATTTAAGAAACTTCATTTGTCCAAAATTGG
>JAOVVI020007267.1:0-14985 GCA_028571085.2 Nepenthes alata | reverse complement strand
CTGGATAGTTAGGAATTTGGTGGCATCGTGGATGATGATGGATAAGCTGATGAAGTCGGCTCTTTGCTTGCTGATCAGAAAGTCACTTTTGAGTTTTGTCGTCAACACATTATCGAGATGAGAAAATTGCACAGTATTATAATTTTGAAGCCCTTGATTACGATTAGAAGCAGATGATTGATCAGAGTTGCGCAGTGGAATCGTGTGGATTCACGGTTATCGGTCATAATATTTGATTTGAGGATTGAAGCAAGAGATCGGATTTGCAACCTGATTGAATGTTCAAGAAGAGTGGTTAGATGTTTCTGAAAGCATCTTGAAAAAAAGAATTTCTAATTTTGGGGGAAAATGATGGATTGATATTGAGGTTTGATAGGCCTTTTGAGGTTTTGCAATGAATTGGAGAGGCGGCCGAGAGATTGACATTGTCCCGAGTTTGGTAGATCGTGATGATGTGTTTTGTGTATGTATGTTGAGAGAAATATGGGTTAATTTTTGACATGTGATCGAATGTGAATTGTTGCTGATTTTGAGAACATATTTTATGTTGAGATTTTAATTTTGATATTGGGATAGAAAGATCTGGTGTTGAGGATCAGATTTTTGGAGGAATCTTTTGATCAAGGTTAAGCTCGGAAGAATTATTCTTATTTGTTCAAGGATTGATATGCGTAAATTTTGAGGACAAAATTTTTATAAGGAGGGGAGAATGTAATATTTCGGATCCCGATTGAATTATTTTATTATTAATTATAATTTCGAGTATTTCGGATGTGGTGAAAGTAAATTAAAATATTCTAAAATTTTGAGGAGTGATCGGAATTTTGGGGCGGCGCCCGAGGCGCGCCTGTGCTGTTGTTCGAAATCCGATTTGAAAATTGAACCTAAAGATTATATATCCATATAAATATAATAATAATAATAATAATAATAATAAAGGGGAGAAAGGCGTTGGGGAGAGCGGGAGAAGAGGAGAGAGAGGGGAAATAGGGGGCTAGGGTTCGAGCGCGAAGAAGGAGGAAGAGGAGAAGAGAGAGGAAAGAGGCGGCGGCGGCGGCTTCGCAGGAGATCGGCGGTCGATGCTGGTTGTGGGCGTGGCCGCGATTGTCGCGGGTGAGACCGCGGCGGTTGCGGTTTGAGGCGGCGGCGGTGTTGGGTGAGGAAATCAGTGCCGGAAGAGTCGATGGCGGTCGTTCGGGGTGGTAGCGGTGAAATCGGTGGTCTCGGTGGTGAGCGGAGGCTGCGGCTTGCGGCGGTAGTGCGAGCGGTACGAGGGGAGAGAGAGGGCGACGAGAAGTTACGGCGAGGAGTAGCGACAGCCTCGTAACGGCGTCGGCACCGGCCACGTGAGGCGGCGCGGTGGTGGATCGGCGTCAGAGGATCGGCAGCAGCTGCGGAAACGGTGCAGAGGTGCTGTGTCCAGAGAGGAGAGGGGGCTGTGCGCGCGGGGTGCGTGGGCAGGAGAGAGAAAGGCTCGATTGGAGTGCTTCAAGATATCCTTTCTTTAGATCTGTAGAGTATAATGTTAAGGCAAGTATCCTCTAGACCTATTCTTGGTTTGATTTAATTTCTGATGTATTTTGATTACTGTGGGAGATTTTTCTAACATGCATGTATTTTTATATACCAATAATTTATCAATTGTGTACATGCATGTATATTTTATCGATTGTGTGGTAATTTTGTACTGGTATTTATGATTTGGAGGGATTTTGGATACTCGGACGCTATATATATATGTTTGTGTATCCGTATATTGTGGAACCATGAACCAGGCCGTGCGTTGGTCCACACACATGCTGCCGGGGGCAGGATCACTACGGGACCATGG
Source organism: Nepenthes alata (assembly GCA_028571085.2). Lineage (NCBI taxonomy): Eukaryota > Viridiplantae > Streptophyta > Magnoliopsida > Caryophyllales > Nepenthaceae > Nepenthes > Nepenthes alata. The sequence goes on along the minus strand of JAOVVI020007267.1, from coordinate 13,154 downwards.
CGGTCCGAGACCCTAGGGGTCGATTCGTGATCCGAGGCATTGGCTATTTGTGGCGCCGTTCCCGACGGGATGTATATGATAGGCTACTTCCGCCGGAAGGAAGGTTGAAACTTGTTATAGCTGACCTGCCCCACTGTGTATTTAATTGAGAACCATCGTAAGGAATTGACGGAAAACTAATATATGTCGACATCCTAATATATAACTAAAACTTGATGTTGCACCAAAAGCCGCGGGGGTAAAATATAGTATGCAAGTTCCTAATATATGGGAGACAGAGTACATGGATGGCCTTAAGCTATTGGCCTAAACTGTAGCCGAGCCTTGAGCTGCTGGCTTAAATCGCAGCCGATGTAGCCGTGGTTACCGGACGAGGTTAACCCTTCCTCAAGTTGGTATCATTGATCTTTGGTTCTCCGATTTCGTGCATGCTTTGTATTTCTGCATGTGCTGCGTGGACGACGATTTGAGATACATGGTTTGGCCTACGGATGGACGATAGGAATGTCTCGTACGTACTGATGTGATAAACTCGGAACGTGTTTTGATTTATGTTTTAGTTTCGGCGGTCTTCTCTTGATTTCTGCATTATGAGTTTTAGATCCGGACAATGGTATGTGTCCCATACGGATGTGGTGACGGTCGCAATTCTGTAATGTGATATCGGATCATATGATATGATATCATCTACGAGATTTTACCGGATCATGATTTATATGATTTTATCCCAGAGGGACGAGTTAATACGGACGATGATTTAGTACGAGACATCTTCTCGATTTTCAAGGAATTCACGGACATTGTGTTTTGTTTACGTGATTGCTATGCGATATCCCTGCTTCTGATTTTTGTGTACCTTTTTTTACGATTCTTGATACTTGCTGAGCTCTAGGCTCATGTTTTACCCTTTTAGACCAGTGACTTAGATACACTTGTGCAGCTTGGATGTTGTCTGATGTGGCAGATCCTTATCGTTAGTGAAAATATTCATATTGGTTATATTTCTAATATTGAGGATATATTATAGTTTTGTCCATGGCCGGATGAGGGCCTTGATCCATGTATAGAATATGTTTGGAGTTATCGCGTTTTGTTAATGAATTTTTGTAATGCTGAATACTTCCCTTGTGATATTTGGATAGCAGGTCGTATATTGTGTTTATTCGGATTTATATCCGATGAGATCTTGTGCGGGGTTTATCATGTTGGGTCCTGTATGTGTTCAGATTGTCACGTCCGGGTTGGATTATTAAGGTTAATAGAATATATATTATTAATTTTATTTTAACCTGCGGATATTGTGTTCAAGGGTCGTGAGAAGGATAAAGCATGTTCTCCTCCTGATGGTTACGTTGCTATGTATGAGGTCAACTTAAGAAGTGGGCTCCGTCTCCTAGTCTCTCAGGAGCTACTTGATATCCTCGCTGCTCTCTAAGTGTCCATCGCATGGCTTCACACCAATGCCGTGCGATATCTCTGATCCATATACATTTTTATGCGCCAGCATTCTCGATTATTGACGGCTGGTGTCGTGAGAGTGATGTTTTGATTTACTCAGAGCGCTGATTGGATTTCTCTGGCTCCGAGGGATCTTCCCATCAACAGTGCCATTTATGATTCGCTGAAAAATTAGAAGGATCGGTTTTTCTTCGTCCAAGTTTGTCGAGTCGTGGCCCTTATCAAGGGAATGGGGTAGGTCCCCAAGGCCTTTAATGGAACGCCGGTGAAGGCGGAGATTGCCACCATGAAAGAGTTGCTAAAGCTTGTGAAGAAGTATTCCAGGGACTTTAGGAGGGACCATCTGGTTTCTCCAGAAGAGACCAATAAAGTCAATTGGGGTCCTCCGCCTCCCGTTCAGAAGTTCAAACCACCATCATCGGAGGCTTCTGGGAGGAAACGGAAAGTCGGAGCTATGATTGTTGGTGCATCCTCCCTGTTACTGCTTCCCTCAGTCAAAGGCAAAAGAGGACTGCAATTTTTGAGCCTTCTTCGTAATCCTCTCAGGCAGACTATGTAGAAGCTGGCCATTTTTCTAGAGTAGGTGATCGCTCAAGAGAGAAGATGGCTTCTGAGGGATTTGAGGCCATTTGGTGCAGCGGAGTGAGCAGCTTCGTGATTTTGGCACAAGCAGGCTGGCGATTCTCCGCAACTTGAGCTAAGGGAGACCGCTCCTGAGCCACAACCTGAGGCGCTAGAGTTAGCTGATAAGCCGCAAACGGAGGCAGCAGAGCCATCCTATGAGTCACAAGGGGAGGTAGCGGAGACAACCTATGAGCCACAAGCGGAGCCAACCGACGAGTTGCAGGCGTAGCCACCAAAGTCGATTGATCAGCTAGCGGCTGACCTGTCACATGAGCTGATTATTGAGCTTGTTATTGTCCAGTCTGCTATTGAGCTGCCAGCTAAGCTTCTTGAGTTGATTTTTGAGCAGCCTGCGGTGACGAATGAGCTAGCTGGCGAAGAGTCTGATGAGTCAGAGGACTCGATGACTGAGCTTCTGGAGGAGTGTGCGGTGGAGGCTGCTGTTGGTCTTGATCAGGAGGCTGCTGGGTTCAGTCCTCTGTCCTTGAAGTCCAAGTCTCGTAGTAGGCCAGTGAGGCTAGAGCGTAGAATCTGGCCCGTAAGCTTTCGTAGCAGGCCAGTAAGGCCATCACCAAGGCGCTGTGTCAATGGGACTTGGTTATCTCCGACTGTGATAAGGAGATAGCCTGGTTTAAGGATGTGTAGAGAGCAAAGCACCAGGAGGAAGTTGCTACGCTGCAATCTGTGATATCAAACCTGGAGGCGAAGAATGCGCGATTAAAAGATGAGAATACTCTCTTTACATTAGTGGCTAGTTTTGAGGATGAGGTATCCAGACTGAGGGAGGAGAATGTCCTTCTAACGGAAGAGAAGGACAGTGCTGTCAGGCATATCGACCAACTCACGGAGCAGATGTCATAATTCGAGAATGAGTTGTTCGGTTGCATACCCCCCTGTGAGGTTTCTGAGATGCTGACGACGTAGTTGTGGGAAGGGGTCTCCCTTTTCCGGTGTATAGTACGGCTGGTTGACCCCAACTTTCCGGTGGAACTTCTTGATCCCATAAACTATTCCGCCCAGCATCGAGAGAGCCTTGTGGGACAACCAACTCCCACTCTTGGAGGCCCAACTCCTCTGTAGGTTTTGCTTTTCTTACTCCTTGTAATTATGCAGATTTTTATCAATAAAATGGATGTTTTATTGATATTCTCCGTTCTCGCATTAGTCGTTGATTTTTATGCATTTCTATTTCCTTTTCTGGCCAACTTAGAGTGTCATGAGCAAGTTAGTCGTCCGTCCTTTTTGGGTCATTCTTGCAAATGAGACAAGGTTTTACAGAAGTTATCAAAGTGAATCCCATCGCTAAGCAAGGCCTACCCTTTGCTTGTGAGTATGAGCTTGATGATGCTGCCCACGCATGAGCTTGGGCGGCCAACTTCTTGGGGGTCGGCATTCGGGCAGCGAGCTTTTTGGTGGCCAGCTTGTCCATAGTATTCCGTCCGCCGTTACCTGTGCCTTTGTCGTATCCTTTACTCTTTCAATGGTTAAGGGTTTTTGTTGCGATGTTCAGATTGTCTCCATTTAAGCGTGATGCAAGCGTCGCTGGGTTCAAAGACGACGTGATTTGAAACGACGCGACTCTTTGATTCACGTGCTTCACATTTTAGGTGGGAAGTCTAGTTTATAAATTGGGTAGGGTTCTGAGGGTATTCCTTAGCAGTTTTCCCTTTTGGGCCTTGTCCCACAGCCGTTTTCTTCTTCTTGCTTTTCCATGGCTGACGAGAATATAATTAGCATTCATACTCTCCTCAACTGGGTGCCAAACGATACGCCTGCCCCTTCCCATGGTTTCTCCTCTAGGTGGTCATCCTCTGAGAGATCTTCACAGCCCTTCTGTGCTGCCTACACCGATCGCCCTGGGCCTTCTCGCCATGTATTATCTTTGTCGTTTATCATTAGGGTTTTCATTGTGACGGTTTATATCTCCCTTTGCTAATACCCTTTTGTTTGTCAGCCTCACGAGGTGAAGGGCGATGTAGTTCAGATTTCGTCCTCAGAGGAGGATGAGGTGACTCTGGAGAGGGAGTGCTCCATTCGTTTGGGCCCAATCCTTAATGATGGAGAGCGAGAAGATCCAAAAGCTCACCAACATGCCATGGAGTGAATCGCGACGCTTGATGGTGACCTGAGGACGAGGCTTCGCCTTGAAGAGGTGGCACCTATCTTGGAGGACCGATTTCAAGAAGGGATCCGTGTCAACCACAGGATTGCCTCCCTAGCAAATCCTAATTTGCCTATCAGGTTCCTAGATTCATTCAATGCTGGTGGCACAGAGAGATCTGACTTGGTGCGGTACTCTAGTGCTCGCAATCGGAGGTCCCAACATGGTTCACGAGGTGGTTCATCAGCCTCAGGGAGCCACCACGCTGAGTCATGAAATCTAGGCAGTGGCAGCACCGTCTAGATATAATGATGACATATTAATGGATAGTGCTTTGATACACCATTTTGTTTTGGCAGTTTACGTCTTCCATATTGCACTTTTGTTCTTGTCTTTCATTTCTCGTCTTGCATACCTTTTCATGGGCCGGCTAAGTTAGCATATTCCATGCAAGTTGGCTGGTCAGTGCTGCCCAAGAGGTTGGTTGCGCTCTCGGATGGACTTGGGTCCTTAACCAAACACAAGGTATACCATGATGCCAGGTAAAGCATGTTCTGCGTTAGTGATGAGTAGAGGTTTGGCAGTGCTATCCAAGTGCGAATTGGGGTGGCAAATTTTTGGACGGATAGCTTTTGCTCCTAATGACCGTCGTTGACTGATCACGCTCGCTCCTGACGAAGGAGGTCGCGGCATGTGCTAGTTGAGCCCCCTAAGATTTTGACAATGAATGGGTCACTTGGATGATCAAGGTTTAGTTCAATCGTTAGTCGGCCGCCTGGATGACCCGGCTTTAGTTATGGCCGTCCATGGGCTTCTTGGATGACCAAAGTTTAACTACAACCACTCATGGGCCGCTTGGATAACTATGGTTTAATTACGACCGTTCATGAGCCGCCTAGATGACCAGTGTTTAGATACGAGCAGGTGAAAACCTGCCTGATTTAGGGGCAGTTTGGGTCGTAGTCCTGCAAACATATAAAACAAACATACACATGCATATAAAGTAAAAAAGAAAGACACAGCACAGTATAAAAGAAAAGAAATATGCTTATCTTATTAATTAGAAGGATGTACATACACTTACAAGCATTCACATGTGCGACTTACCCGGACCCTTACTGGAAGTATCATTTGAGGTGAACTGCATTCCACGTCCGTGGAACCAACTTGTAGTCCTGAGTCCGAAGTTTGTATGCTCCATTTTGTAGGATAGCAGAGACTATGAATGGCTCTTCACAGTTCTGGGAAAGTTTATTCTGGTTGACGACCTTGCCTGTGACCTCGATATTCCGCAAGACCAAATCCTACACATTGAACCGCCGCGCTTTCACCCTTTTGTAGTAATTGCGTACGACCCATTGTTGGTAGGCTGCGGTTCACATTCTGATGACATTTGCGAGCTTCCTCTAGCAAGTTCAGGTGCTCCCAGATTTTTCTGGGAGTTGTCTTACGAGTTGAAGGATTCACCCTATGGCTTGGAAGTCTGATCTCGACCGAAATTACCACTTTTATCCCGTAACAGAGACTAAAGGGCATCTTACGAGTTGGGTCCTTTGGAGTCATCCAATAAGACCAAAGGACGGAGGACAGCTCATCCACCCAAGAGTTCCCGATGTCCTCCAACTTGGTCTTGAGTCCATGGAGTCGCATGCGATTAGTGACCTCCACCTGTCCATTCCCTTGCGGATACGCTATCAAAGTGTGGACCAATCTAATACCCAGACTAGTGTAATACTTGGTGAAATAATTTTCTGAGAATTAGGTTCCGTTGTCGGTGACGATCACAACGGGAATGCAAAATCTGGTGACTATATTCTGAGGGATGACATCAAGAGTGTTGTGCTCTGTGATCTTGGCTAGCGGGATGACTTCAATCCACTTGGTGAAATAGTCAATGCTTGTGATAATAAATTTTCTTTGTCCCGATGCAATGGACAACGGGTCGAGAATATCGAGCCCCCACTGCGCGAAAGGCCAAGGAGCTTAGTGGGATTTCAATTCAGCAGGCGACTGGTGGTAACGATTGCCGTGGAACTGGCAGTTCTTGCCCCTTTTCATGAACTTGAGCGCATCCTTTTTCATCGTCAGCCAATAGAAACCATGGCGCATGATTTTAAACGCGAAGTTCTTGCCGCCAATATGTGATCCACAAATCCTAAGATAGAGTTCACCTAGAGCGTAGTCGGCCTTCTCTGGAGTGACGCACCAGATGTACGGAGTCGAGTAATTATGGTGATGTAACCGTCCGTCTACCACAATGTACTAGTCGGCCGTCTTTTTGATCCGCATGGTTTCGTCTGCATCTTCTAAAAGGGCTCCATCCATTAGGTATTTTTGGTACGACGTTATTTGGTTTTTTTTGGAGATCTGCATTGCTTCCTACTTCTCCGTGCTAGGGGTGCCAAGAATTTCTCGTATGTCCCTTGAGTACTTCTCCGGGTTTTTGGCCGTTGCCATCCTGATAAGTTGATCGGCCTTTCAGTTTTCAGTTCTAGAAACATGGACAAAGGTTACCTTACTAAATCTCCTGCTGACCTCCTTCACATTGGCCAAGTACTAAGCCAAGTGAGGGTTGCATATCTCAAAATATCTATTAACCTAGTTGACAACCGATTCAAAGTCGCTGTAGATAGTCAGTCATTTAGCTGAGCATTCTTTAGCTGGCCTCAACCCAGCCAATAGGGTTTCGTATTCGACAATATTATAGGTTGTCGGAAAGTTGAGTCAAAGCGAGTACTTCACTTTAAACCCTCTAGGGTTTTTAGGACAACCCTGACTCCACTGCCCGAGTCCGTAGACGATCCATCCACGTTGAGGACACATTCCGGCTCTTCTTCGTACTTTTTTGTGTACTTTGCGGGCTGTTCCTGAGAAATTGGTGTCGTGATCTCGACGTTAAAGTCGACCAAAGCCTGCCCTTTAATGGCAGCCTGGGACCAAAATTTTATGCCAAACTCTCCCAATTCGATAGCCCACTTTACCAGTTACCCAGAAATGTCAGGTTTCTAGAGAATGCTCTTCATAGGCTGGTTGATAAGAACAATCACGTGATGAGCCTAGAAGTAAGGTCTCAACTTCTGGGCGGAGAAGACAAGTGCCAAGGATAATTTTTTTGTGCGTGAGTAGCACATCTTTGTGCCGGTCAATGTTTTGCTCACGTAATAGATCGGCTGCTAGATGTCGGAGTCCTGGCGTACGAGGACGGAGGTTAGGCCACCTCCGACACTATCAGGTAGAGGTACAACTCCTCTCCGTCCTTGGGTGACATTAGCAATATAGACTAGCCAGATACCGTTTCAATTCGTCGAAGGCTGTCTCACTCTCCACCATTCACTGGAATCCGTTCGCTTTTGTTTCCCATTATACATTTAAGAAAGGTTGATACTTGTCATCTGACTTTACCTTACTGAATCCGCTAGTCATCCGGTTAGCCGCTGGACATCCTTGATACTTCGAGGTGGAGTCATGTTTGTGAAAGCCTTAATCTTCTCTATGTTTGCCTCGATCCCTCATTGGGAGACGATAAATCCCAAGAATTTTTCTAAGGATACTTCGAAGTCGCACTTAATCGGATTCAGCTTCATTTTGTGTGCACGGAGCACCTCGAAAGATTCAGCCATGTCACGAATATGGTCATTGGTAGCCTTACTCTTGATGAGCATATCATCGGCGTACACCTCCATATTGTGGCCGATCTGCTTTTTGAACATCTTATTCACGAGCCGTTGGTAAGTGGCGCTCGTATTTTTTAGACCAAAAGGTATGACCTTGTAACATTAGGTGCCTTGATCCATCATCAACGCGGTGTGTTTCTCATCATCTGGGCTCATCCGAGTCTGGTTATAGCCCGAGTATGCATCCATGAAACTCAACAGCTCATGTCTGGATATGGAGTCGACCAGTAGATCAATTCGGGGTAAAGGGAAGCTATCTTTCGGGCAACCCTTATTAACGTCAGTGAAGTCGACGCACATTCACAATTTTCTGTTGCTTTTCTTTACCAAGACGATGTTCGATAGCCAATCCGAGTACTGGACCTCCCTGATGAAGCCGATGTCCAGTATCTTTTTTACCCCTTCCCGTATAGTGATTAATTTTTCTACGAAGTGGTTTCTCCACTTCTGCCGGACGGACCTGCGACTGGGATCGAGGCCCAACTTGTGAACTATTATTCCAGCCGGAATCCTAGGCATGTCAGCGGGAGTCCATGCGAAGATGCCGGCACTTTCTCGCAAGAACGTGATTAGTTCGTCTTGTAGAGTCCCGTTGAGTTAATCACTGATCGGTACACACCTCTCCAGATCTTTTGGGTTCAGTGAGATTACATCAGTTGCCTATTCGGATTGTGCTTGCTGCAGAGTCACTTTGTCTTGACGATCGAGTTCTCCTGCCGACTTGGCGCTACCACTTGGGGGGATATGGGACATGTAACACGTCCGCCTCGTGACTTGGTTGCCCAACACTTCACCCACACAACATGCTGTTAGAAATTTTATTTTGAGATATAGAATCGAAGTGACTGCTCTGAACAGTGTTAGGCACGGGCGGGCTAGTATACTGTCATAAACGGGAGATTGGTCAACCACTAAGAAGGTAAGCGTACATCTCGCCATTCTTGGGCATGTGCCTAGGGTGACTTCTAATTCACCGTCCCTTAGACAGGCATGAGTTCATTGTCAAGGCTGTATAGCGGGCTTTCAACAGGTTTTAACTGACTCTTTTTTAAACCGACTTTAAAGAACGCGTTAATGTAAAACAAATCGTGTGAGCTTTCATTGCCAATAAACACTCGCCTCAACTGGTAGTTGATGCTACCACCTTAGACGAGTGCGGATAGAACAATGGGATCTTTGTGGGGAGAAATTACATGCTCTAAGTTATCATCATTAAAACTAATGACAATGTCTTTAGTGCGCTGTATCTTCTTCCCAGTCTGCCGTTTCTTATAGTCCCTCGGAGTCTTGGCCAGTCGAGTCATGATCATGTTGACCACTCCTACTGCAACCCTATTCCGTGGAGGAGAAGGCTCTAGTCCCTCTCTGCTTGCAGTGCCGGAGCTCTAGCCGGGGTTCTTGACGTACCTGGTGAGGTTGCATCTACGAATCAGCTTTTATATCTCCCACTAGAGAGTCTTGAAATTTTCGGTAAAGTGTCCGAGAGATCGATAAAAATCGCTGTACTTGGCTCGATTTCTGCCTTCCTAAGTGGTTTTGACCACTTAAGAAATTTCTCCCCATGGATCTGCATGAGGATGTTCGAATGCGTGTTTGTTAGGGGCGTCAGGTTGATCGGCCCATAATCTTTAAGCTCTGGCGGTCTGAGCCTATTGTGTTTTCTGCGGGAATGATCGCCACCGTTATATTTTCTCTTTCCTTCACTAGGAAAGAGAGAGGTTGTTTAGTTTGCTCGGGACGCTTAGCCTCGTTAGCGTCCTCTACTGCTGCGTAGGCTCTGATGATAGATTTTACTTCCTAGAAGGTCTGCGGGTTCTTATGCGCCAGGTGCCTAAAAAAATTTTCATGCGTCAGGGTGGAGATGAAATTGCCTAGTTTCATCTCCTAAGTGAGCCTAGGGATTCGTCTGGCTTCTACCATGAAGCGATCCAGAAATCTTCCTGGATTCATCCCATGCTTCTGGTTGATGTGAGATAGATACTAAGGGTGCTTCTCTTCTCGGTGGCTAGAGGCATATTACGCAAAGAAGAGATTAGTGAGCTCTCGGAAGCTCCGGATCAAATCTGAGGGGAGGTGATGGAACCAAATATGAGTGTCCCTCTTCAGAGTAAGTGGGAAATAGTGGTACATGGCTACGTCTTCCAACTCCTGCAAACTCAGATGAGTGCGGAAGTGATTGAGGTAATCCATGGGATCAGCGCTCCCATCGTATGAGTCGAGGGTTGGCATTTTAAATTTGGTCAGCATTGGATGGTTCAAGATCTCCACTGTGAAAGGAGAACTATCCAGATCTATCGTGCGTTCATTGCAGTTCTAGATTTTCTCCAATCTTGGATCTGTTTAAGCTGCGCTAGCTGATCTTTTGGAGTTGAGAAATGTTCTCAACTTCGTCCTTCCTCTGGTGTGGCCAGTAGCTGGCTAGCTACTGCCTCTAGTGGATCTGACGGACCAAGAAGCTCCTTCTTAGACTCGGGGCCTTGATTCCGCCTGAGAATATCGGGGGTTCCATCGCTCTGGACTTTCATTCAGAGTAACGCTACCTGAATGCTCCCTAGGCCTTAGTCGGCTTTGGGCCTATGAGGGATCTGGCATCTGAATGTTGGCCAACCTTCTGGATTTCTTGGCCGGTTTCTTTTTCCTTTTGCCTCCTCTCTTGGATGCCAGCGCAGAGGCTGCTGTTGGCGGAGCCCTCTGCTATGTGTGCTCCTGACGGGAGCAAAATATTTAAAGTATCTTACATGTATTCTGCATGTGCTCCACCAAATTTTGAAAGAAGGGTGCGGGCACCCCATTGACGGTCCAATTGACTAGGGTACCAGCAATATGATCCTGGTCAGACAAGGTCACGTCTCTGGCGGGGTCACTGGCTTGTGCCATCATGTTCACCATTTTAGATGATGACGCGTATTCTGGAGGTGAGGCTGAAGAATGTATCTGAGCAATGTGGTAGGATTTTTATAAGCGCTTTCCACAAATGATGCCAATGATGCGTCCTAGATCTAAATTTCGAACAAATTTGGGTTCAGTCGATTGTTAGATCTGACTCTGTTCAATGAGCCTAGATCCTACATACCACTACATTAAATAAAAAGTTAGGTATCAGTGGGATGTTATCCCACCGAAAATACTTCAACGCTCAAGTTAGTAAACTGTTTTCAAAGAATCGAGAAGTTTAAGGGAAAGAAAAAATGAGAAAACAACTGAGAGTGTTTGTGGTGAAGGTCTTTCTCTTGTAGTGAGAGGTATGACGCGACTCGAAGGGAGCGCTAACTTCTAGTAATGTGTCCTCAAGGAATGTAGCGACAAAAGAAAGAAGGAGAGAGAATTGGCGTGATGTAAACGTCAGAGCATGTGAGGGTTTCTTCAGAGAGAGCGTGAGCTTCTTTTAGAGCGATTGCTATTAGGTAGGAGAGCGTCTGTTCGTCAAAGTCAGAGCGTGTCATGGAGTGAGGACCCCATGGGCTTTTATAGTTAGGATGTTGGGCATCCTTCATTTGGTAGGAATGCTTGATTCCCGCGCTCAGTTGGGCGAGCTTCCTTTCTTGGCATGGAGCTTTAATGAGAGTAACTGCTCTTTGGGAGAATTGCTTTCTTTCTGCATTTTGTAACTGCTAGGGCTTACTGCAAACAGAGAAGAGAATCTGGTACTTTCCTCGTATGAGGCGCGCTGAATCTACTTGTGACCGTTGTAATAGTGATTGCCTTTTAGGAGAGCGAGAAATTAGCAGAGAGGACCGTTGCTGGTTGTAAATGGGAGTGAAGGCCAAACTAGGCCTGGCCCATGTGAGGCCTGTTCTGAAGCCAGCCCATTGTGGCACTTCCGATCAACAGAGCGTTGACTATCTCTGCGAGCCAGTTGCTCGTTCTTATACTCGTCTTCTTTGCCTTTCGTTCGGTCAATGGTACATGTTGACCGTCCAAATGCAAATATGGGCCTTCGAGGATTTAGGCAATTTTTTTCTCTTGGGGTAGCCCACTATTAATATACCCATCAATTTTATTAATTAGTTTTTTTGATGTTTTAAAAATTAGAATTAATTGATAAATATTAAAGGACAAAATTTAAGATAAATTATTAAAATGCAGAATAATTTTATTTTTTAGTATTTAATTAAATTATTAAGATGATAAAAGACTTAAAAAGCCATAACACTTCATTTACTCACCCAAAAAAATGCAACACCACCGAACCTTATCATTTACACCTGGCAGCATAAATACCATTTCTTCGCAAGATAAATAATATTTAAATAATTAATTATATTAAAATTATTAAATTTAATATAAAAATGAGAAAAAGATTAAAATAAAATCAAATTTATATATCTTTGTAATGATTTTAATATAAATAAATATAACAATAAGTGTATAAATAATATTAAATTTATCACATTTGTTACATTTCTGCAAATTTATAAAAATTATATAAATTTATTAAATTTTTAAGACTAAAAAAATTAAAATAAATTGTAAGTTGTAAAATAAGTAGAAATATTTAATTTTTATTACTTTTATTTACCTAATTAATGGGCCCACCTATAACCCAGCCTATTTGGAAAAGCTTCGTATCTGATGAAAACAAAAACAAGTTTATTTCTACCGTCTCAATTATATATTTTAAAATAAATAATTATAATTAAATTATTTTTATAAAATTAAAAATTAATTAAAATTACTTTTTAAATAATTAAATTATAATTATTTATTTTAAAATATATAATTAAAATTAAGAGAATGAGATTTTTTTTGGAGGAAAAGTAAGTAAAATTGAATTAAAATAAAATAAATATAAAAATTATATTATAATTTTAAATAATTTACCGACTTAAAAGTAGAATATAGACGTTAAGATATACCTGAGCACCACCATAAAATATTTCATGACACCGAAATAAAACATGCAAAAGGAGAAAAACCTCCCAAAAAAAACCATCATCCAAATCGGCAATGAGCCTACGACCTAGCCGGTTAATATACTTAGAAATAGCATTTCCAAACTGGCATTTTGATGCATACCGGGTGAAAAGCCATCCCAGCCTTTTGCTGCATACTGGGCAAAAAACGCACACAGCCACCTTGGATCATATCAGGTAAGGAGCATACTGGCATTTTACTGCATTGGACCCACATATCATTCCAACATTTACAGTAATTGGTTGCATACCGGCGAATATCAAATCCGAGCAAAATGCATATTAGCATTTTGGAAAATCATCATTAGGGCAATCCGGCAAAAAGCATTGCATGGTAGGCCCACCAAACAACCAAACTCCACACCGGCCAAGCAACTAACAGCA
>JAOVVI020007266.1:0-14985 GCA_028571085.2 Nepenthes alata | reverse complement strand
AGGAGTGACGCCCTCGAGAGCTGACGACTGGCACATCTTGAGAAGAAATGTGAGTTGGCAGCATAAGGCCTATCTTCCGACATACCAGGGCCTGACAGAAGGCCGTCCCTAGGCATGAGGGGCTAGTGATTGATCCAGTATGAATATGGGACGACATCAACGAGGCCCAACCAGCAGTGACGAGGCCCAATCGGCAGGCAAGCCCTGCCAAGCTATGGGGCCCGCGTGATTTGGAGTAAGGCCCACCAGACGCTTCTGACACACGCCCAATCGCCATCTACCTACGCCTCTCCCAAAACAGTTGTAGACTAGCAACGCTGGAGGCACTTGCTTAGAAAATGTCAGCTAATGAGAGACAAGGTCAACCCAGGTGAGCCATGACGCCCACCATGCTGCAACAGTTCAACCAATCCTAGCAAAAGTCAACTAGGCCCACGCTGGCCACGCCCGGCGACGATCTTTATGCCCCCGCAATGCGACAACTGATACCACTGGCCACTGCCAGAGCTCGACGGTCGACGAATCCAAGTAGGCCACTTGTCACGAGTTCCCGCACCCGAAAGCCTCCTCCACGGAGCCTACATATACCATCTTCTACAATGGAGAGGGGGGGATCAAAGATCTAAAATCTTGCATCGAAAAACACTCGAAGCACTCAAGAGCCTTCTGGCACTTAGCTTCGAACCCGAATACGAGGAGAAAGAACCAGCTCTCTTCTCTAAAAAATCGTCGCCTTAGCTTGGTAATCTTAGTGAGTCACTCACCGCAGTGCACTAAAGGAGCCCAAGCCTCCACTAATCATTGTCCGCACTCCTTGCATATTAGCATCTGTGCAATCCCCATCACATTTACCTTCATGCTTTCATCTTTCCGTTCCTTGGGAAAGATTTCTAACTTGAGCGTCGGATCCCGCCGTCTTTTGACTTTTTGTTCGTAGTTTGTGGTGCATAGGGCCTAGGTTGAGAGACGCGGAGACTGGACTCATTCGAGATCGACCTAGCGCGTGGAATCCGAAGACTCCCTAATTCGTACAATAACCTGGACCTAGGGACGCATTATTTTCCGATACTTCCACAAGCTCGCTCTGAAAGCTACCTTTTGAGCTCCTTAAGACTAGTCACCCCCTCGGTTACACACCACTCCCAAGTTTCGCCTCACTTGGTTTTCTTGAGTTGCCTGATCTTTAGCTCATTGAGCTTGGTTAGCTTTCATAGTTTATCCGAAATGAGAGGAGCTCATCCTTTTATTTAGGAATGCCTATTCCTTAACCAATGGTTAGGATTATCTTTTCATTCTCCACTATGGATGGTTAAAATTTACCTTCTACAATATTCTTTATAAATATCTCCCATTAGAATACTCTAGAATCTCCTACATCTCTCCATACTCAATAACATTCTAGAGTAAATATATAACTCTCATTTTTCTATAATTGTTTAGACTGTTCTAGAACTTTTTAGAATTTTTTAGGCAATTATTTATTCAATACATACATCTTTGTACACATAAGTTATACATGCGGACATTCTTTGTTTGCATGTCACGTCTGTGTGGCACATAATCTCTATGCTCATTGGCCATCTGCGACATTGTGCTTACTTCCAATTTATATATTGCTGAAACTTACTATGTCTAACCAAACATCTTATGATTGGAAAAGAGCAACTCTTCATCCATTGGGTGCTTAGGTGGTTGATCCTAGTGGCAAGGACAGATTTAGACCTTTGGAATATGTTTAGATTAAAGAAAATACGAAGGAAAGAAAAAATAAATATGGAAAGAAAATGTTTTCTAGTGTCTGGATTAGATGAATATTTTAGAGGAAAAATAGCTTGGAAATATGTGTGAAAATATTCATATTTTATTGAAAATTATTTTTCATTTGAAATCAAGTGGAAAATCAAAACAAATGGAAGGAAAAAAAAAATCAAATTTTCATATTGAATGCATAATTTTTCTTCTCTTTAGCTTTTCTTTAATAAACAAACAACAAAGTACATTTTTTTAAAAATTTACTTTCTTTTCAATATGAATTTCCATATCATCCAAACAAAAGAATAAAATTTGTTTTTCAATTTTTTTCCCTTTTATTTTTCCTTACTATTTTCCTTTTTTTCACTTTTTTTTTTAATCCAAACATATTCTGGAGGACCCTAAAAAAATAATTGCCTCCTGGTGTTGGATACTCTGAAGTGTTCCATAAATTTTAAAAGGTGGGAGGGGGTTTTTGTGAATGAGGGTGCCTAGATTCATTAAAATATATCTTTTGAATTAGAGCTTTCGATTTTCGATCATTCATCTCTGTAATAGTAAGTCGGGGCTCACTACAATTAGTTGGTATAAATGCTTTGGGGAATTGAAAATAAGCATAGGTTTGGAGAAATTCCCTCTTCTCTCTCCGAATGGGTTTTTTTTTTTCCATTCAATCAAAAGAACATCAAAATGGAAATACAATGAGATGTATTTTGCAAGTTGTTATGCTTTTTACCCTGCTGTTCTCATTTTTTGCTTCTCGACAATTATAGTCAACCGTATTGGTGCACTTTTATTTAAGTGGTAATGAATTGATTTTGATGAATTTTTGAAACCAAACTAGGCAAGGTTCTGGATAAAATTGCCTACATCCAATCTTCTTTGTCAACCAAACTATTCATTTACTGGACAGTTTGGCTAATGTTGACTGTTCTAGTTCGAGGTTATGTTTGTCGGCTGTTTGACTACTAATGGTTCACTAGATAGGTTTATAATTCTGAGAGTCCGTTGAAGGTTCAAGCAAGCTATTTCTTAGTATTTTAAGCATTTATGTAAATATCGGCCGATATATATTAGTATTAGGCACTTTCGGTACTAATATTTTCTGGTATTGTAATAATATTGTGATATATTGTCATATCAGCGATATAACGTAATATATTAGTCCGTACAATCCTGTTATCTTACGATTTTTAAAAAAAATTTTCTTCTAATATGTCTGATTTCATATGTATTATCTTATTTGTCTGATGTCAATATGGTTACAACTGATATTAATTTCGATACTGATGTTGATATTTTTATCCATGATTTGAAGTCTTTCTTTTAATGAAATAAATTTGAGTAGAGGATAGCTGATAATAAAGAAAGAAGATGAGCTTTTATCGTGGTTTGTCGTCAGCTTATAGGATTTTTCTATTTACTGATACTGACTGGTTTTTTTTTCCGGTATTTGTCATGGATAACTGCATTTCCATCAAGAGGAATGTGGCTTGATGGCTCTTGAACTTGATGAATAGCAGCCCCTGCTTACATTTTAGTTGTTTTCATTCCTACATCAGCTCTTTTTCAAAGAAAAAAGAAGGCATCAGCCACAAAGTGATTTATCTTTGCTTAGCATTGCTGTCAAAAAGGCAGTCAGTTGTTCTAAACTCTCGCTATATGCAGGGTCTAGGGAAGTGTCAGACCATTATTGCGTTTATTATATATAATCTTATCTTGCATCATATAAGAGGCCAATTGCACGACTTGAACCCGTAACTATTAGGTTACATGGTGATTACTCTCCTGTTCCTTAGCCCTGCTGTGAAATCTCCTATTACCTGTCAACCAAATTCTTTCGTTGGTTGGCAGCTATATCCATAAATGTACTGGGGGAAAAAAACAATTTCCATCTACTAGTTCTTATCTGCTACATTACGGAGCTCATTAAACCTACCCTTGCTCTTGTCACTAGTAAACTATAACTACCATGGATGAAAATATTGGTATTGGTTGTAGTCATATTGGCATCAGACATATCAGATAATACGTATTAATATCGAAATATGTTGAAAGAAAAAAATTCTGAAAATTATAAGCTGATAGATAGAGTCATATATGATAATATTTTGAATCAGTCGATATATTACGATATATTTTCAATTTGGTAATATATTGTGGCAATATTGGGAAATATTAGTATCTGGAGGTCCGATACCAATACATATTGATATTTGTATCAATGATCCCTGCCTTTCTTCTCGCCCTTCATTAATGGTCCGTTTGGTCAAGAAAGATAAGGGGGAAGTATTTTTGAGTGTTTGGATATTTGAAAAATTATGAGGGAAAAATTATATGAAAATTTTCAACTAAAGCTATTCATTTTTGTGGAATTTTACATTGTACTTGAAACTATTTTTCAAATTTATTTTATTTCCTTAATTTTTTTTAAAATTCAAACAAACCATAAATATACCTTCTTCCCATACCAGTGGTTATGCTATTCTATCATTGTGGCCTGAAGTTACCTACCTAGCTAGCTAATCCCCAATATGAATAGAAGGCATTTTCCTTTTGTACCATCATCTATTTCACTGTTCATTTATAGTCTGTTTGGTTTTAGAAAAATGTTTTAAAAATTAAAAAAAAAAAGTACTATTATGTGTTTGGGTGCTTAAAAAATTAAAAGAAAAAAGATTATGTGAAAAAATTCAAATAAAATTATTCATTGAGTGGAATTTCACTTTTCACTTAAAGCTATTTTTCCTAACTATTTAAATTTTCTTAAAGTTGTCTTAAATCTAAACAAACCATTAGTAAACTGAGATTATATTCATTCCCATACCTAACGTTTCTTCTTCTCCATTGTCACCATTTCCAGGTTGTTAGCTTACCTTCAAGAATCGATCCGCATCAGACGTCAGCTGTTGTCACATTGCACGGGCAGTTGTTTGTTCGCGTTCCGTTTGAGCAGTCAGACTAGTTGCAAATGGACTCGGTTTATGAGGATTCCACAGACACCCTAAGCTCCGGTGAGTCTGGACTTTGAACTTGTAGGTGGTAGTTGACATAGCTAAGGACAATGAGAGCCTGTGTGTGTGTGTGTGTTTTTTTTTTGTCAATTTTCCCCTTTTGTTTATCCTTCCCGACCCCCTTTTGTTTATCCTCCCGGTGTAGACCCTGTAGTCTTAGATGTGAAAAGCGGATTTGTTCTATGATCTATCCGAAGAACTTGTTATAGGTGTTGCAATTTACTATAAAATGCTGATGGATTAAGCAATCCAGCTAAAAATGTGCAGAATTTTGTCCCCAGGCCTAGCTGCCACCACCACCATCACCACCACCTGGGTGGGCGGGGTACTGACCATTGTGTTAGATGTGAAATCAAATCTTCACTATGTGGAGAACCAGTTTCAGTAGGTGTTTAATTTACCATGAAATGCAGATGGGTTAGGTAATCCAGCTGAAAATGTGCAGACTTCTATTTCTCTTGCCCTAGCAGCTGCTGCCATTACTGCAGCCACTAATGACCATGGTGTTAGTTGTGAAATCAAATGTCTTCTATCAGATGGCTTAGATAATCCAGCCTAAAAGGTGCAGACTTTCTGTTTTGTTCCTGCAAAGCCGCCGCTGCCACCAGGCGGGGATGTGGTATGGAACATGGTGTTAGATGTGAAACCAGATCTGTTCTATCTGTACTGTTTTACTAGGTGTTTGATTTACTAAGAAACTCACTGTTTGAATCATCAAGCTGAAAATGTGCAGCCTTTTGTCTGCAGTAGCTGCTGCTACACCCACCACCCAGGGTGGCAGGATACTGACCATGGTGTTAGATGTGTAGTCAGATTTGTTCCATCTGAAGCACTTTTTTAAACTTGGTGTTTAGTTTACTATGAACAGAAATGTTTGGGGGAAAACTATTTGGAATTTTTAGATGACGTTTTCATTTATGAATTTATTTCCTTGTGATCACGTTTGTATAAATAAATAGATAAGATGTATCAATTGTGAGTGTCCTTAGGGTTTTTCACTCCTATGAGAAATAAACCGCTTAAGTGAAATAAGTGTATACTAATGGGATCATACTTGTCACACGTTTAGGTGACGTGATGCTTATTGATATATTTATTTTTATTTGGCCTGTTTGTTTTGTATGACCGGATGAGATAAAATGTCATATTATCTAAGAATGTTTTACATCTGACTTAGATAATCGACTTTAGAAAGCGTGTACTCGTAAGGTGTCAGTGTCTGAGTTTTATGCCAGCTAAAATCGTGGGGCACGCCCGTTTTTGTTAAAGTTGGTCCACGAGAACATGCAAGAATATTGATTTTGGGATATAATTATACGAAAGCATAGCGTGTTAAGAATCTTAAATGCAAATAAAATATCAATTGAATTAGTAACAATCGGATATAAAAAAAAGTTATTGAATTTTGAGCCTTTTGATTGTGAACTTATAATTTGGTATATAATATTTTTATTGTTATAATTTAAATTGAATTTATCTAAATTTTTAAAAATATTTTAGAAAAATGTAATTAAATTTTGATTTAAATTTTTACACTAGATTTGGCATTCAAATGTAAGTCTCAATAAATATTCCCAGTATTTTAGAAAAATTGCTTGTGCATATTTTAAATATAAATTGTGTTTTATTTTGAATTTTGTTATGATAATTCTAAATGTTATATATTTTTTAATCCTTTAAATAGTTGTAATAAACTCTTATAGTATGAAAGGTTAAAATTAAAGTAATAAATTAAAATATTATATTAATTTTTATTTTTAATAGAAACTAAAATAATTTTAATTATTATGAGAATAAAGAAGAACTATAAAATGATTCTTCATTAAAATTTCAGATTATATATACTGAATTATTATCGGGCGAAATTGATGACTCTCCTTTGAGAGAGAGGGTTTTTTTAATCACCACCGTTAAATTAAAGTCGAATAATATAATTTGAAATTAAAAATATATATATAAGAATAAAAAAATTTAAAATAAATTTAATAGCGATTATTTGATTATAATTTAATGATTCTAATTTTAAAAAAAATGATATTTATATTTTATTAGCAAAGAGAAGTTCTGAAATTTGTTATATTGACTATAAGATTGATTAATTATATTATTTGTCTAGGGGAAAGTATAATTTATTAATAAAAAATTAAAAAATAGTTATTTATTAAAAATAATTACTTTTTTTTTTCTTTTTTTTTTAAGAAAATCGATGTAAAAAGAAAATTGTTATTTTCGTATTTTATTTGTATTGATTCAAATAAAAACAAATCCAGAAGTTCGTTAATCGTCACTCACCGGCAGCAAATCAAAACCCTACCAGGGTTTAAGAAACCTCCAATCGTCAACATTCCGATCCGCGACAACAATGGAGATAAACCTTGGGAATCTTGCTTTTGATATTGACTTTCATCCTTCCGAATCCCTCGTCGCCGCGGGCCTAATCACCGGCGACCTTCTCCTGTAATCTTCACTAACTTGCTAAATGCCAATTATACGTCGGATTCTCTCATACCCTCATTTGTTTTTTTTTTTGTTTGTTTGTGTATTTCACGCAGGTATCGTTATGCTGCGGATTCTGTTCCTCAAAGGTGAGGAACGTTAATACTCTGATGTCCTACTGTTTGGGAGAAATGGTTTGGAAGCGTTGGCTTTGTGGGGAATTACTGGTGGCCTAGCCGTGTCTTTTTTTTTTTTTTAATGATTTTTATTTTTCATTCATGCTTAAAAAGTTGGACCATCAGAAAATTAAGCATTGTTGAATATTTGTTTTCCATTGCTATTTTTATAGGTTGTTGGAAGTTCACGCGCATGATGAATCATGCAGAGCAGCTCGGTTTATCCACGAGGGACGTGGTAATTCAGCTTCTATTTTTCTTGGTGGAATAGTTCATACCACGAGGATTTTAATCGCTGCTGCTTATTTGTTTAAGTTGTTTACGGTGTGTTTTGTGCACCTGCGGTGCAGCAATTGTGACTGGATCTCCAGATTGTTCAATTCTTGCGACAGATGTCGAAACAGGTTCTGCCATTGCTCGGCTCGAAGATGCTCACACGTAAGTTTTTGTGTAACCTTGATTGACTTTATGATAGCTTCTGGGTGTGTTTGTTTGTAGGAATGTATTTTTTATGGCTTCTTTATCTCTTAGTTTGTTGCAAAAAACTTTAGTTCAAAGGGAAAATTATGTGCAGGGCACCAATCAACAGAATAATCTGCTTGACGGAGTCAACTATCGGCTCAGGAGATGATGATGGATTTATCAAGGTCCCATTCTAGTTTCTAAGACTTATATTTTATAATGCTTTTTTTGTGAGAGTTAGTTGTTATGATGTTTTCTTGATTGAATTTTCTGAGCTTTAGTTTCTCTGACGAGGAAATGAGTGTTCTGGAAGAGAGGGAAGCTAGAGTAAGGATAATTTGCAAATATACTATTTTGTTGGCAGGTCTAATTTCATTTGCATCCTCAGGGTAAGGCTGTGTACTTTGATCCTCCTGGTGCTTAAAGTAGGGGGGCTAAGCCTCGTGGCTTTTAATTGAATCTGCTTTGGACGTTCTTTTTGCATTTGGTTGGCATAACAATGGTCTGCATAGCAATGCTGCCTTATACTTGTGTTGTTAGAGGATCACATGGTTCATGCGTATTCTTGGCTTTATAATATTGGTTGTATTCCTCTTATATAATCTTCCTAGTGAATATATGTAACAGATAGAAAAGTAGATAACAGAGAGAGATGCTTGTCCATTCATCAGTTTAAGCAGATAATCTGGATTTGATAAATTATTAATTAGTTTATTTCTTTTCTCTGTGATACCTTTTTAGTTGTCTTTGATGAATTCAAATTTTCATCTTTAACGCATGAATGTATCTCCGGTCAGTCTTTTCACACACATTTTCCACCCTATATGGTTGTAATTATTTTTGCCTAATAAATGGCCATCATTGAATGAAGTATTGGCTATTATCCAATATATCGGCTATATAAATTGGTATTGTGCTTCTGATACCATGAAAAAATTACGATATGTCAACGTATCAGCAATATATTAGCCAATATATTCGATATTAGGTTGATATTTCTCTGATAGATTATGATTTGTAGAAATTTTTTTGTTCTAATATATTCGACACTGATATACATTATCCGATATAACCGTGCCAATACTAATATTTTCTCCATAATGGCCACTGATTAAACCTTCTTATTTTGAAATACATCATTTTTATTTTCTGATACGTCATGTGAGTAGTATCCCCAAATTTCCTTTTGGTTCATAATTTTTACCTATGACAATCTGAGACTGCTAGTTCTGTGGCATTATTTCAACCAATTTTTTGTTAAATTGACATTAGTTTGTATCCAACTATTTAATCATCTTCTCTTTGCTTTTCTATGTAGGTATGGGACACCAGACAGCGGTCTTGCTGCAATTCTTTTGATGCCCATGAGGAATACATTTCAGATATGACTTTTGTGTCTGATTCTCTGAAACTTTTGGCTACAAGGTAATGAGACACTGTTATTTCTACATTCTTAACCTGAATTTGAATTTAAAAACTCAGTGGAAGGGGAGATAGTTGTTTCAGTTTGACTCTGCTAGGCACATCCTTATCAGATGTGCTGGAAATGAGGTCATTGTATTTCATTGCAATTTATTTACAGAAGCAATATTCTTTGTTGCAGCATTGTTGACTATGCTAAATATTTGCCCTTCAAGTGGTAACTCCCCTCCCCCCTCCCCCCTCCCCCAAGGAAAGGAAAAGAAAAACCCCCAAAGGGGGGTTGGAGGAACACCATCTTCCTTAGAGATTTTCTCCATGATTTGCTTAATGCAATTACTAGATGTTCGAGTGTTTGCTTCATAGACCAGCCTTGAGATCATCAAGGGTTTCAGAGGTTTATGCAGCAAGAAATTCTTAACTGCAGGCTCAAGCTTTATGTTGTGTCTAAGCATTTGACCTACTTATCATACCTTGCCCAGTAGCTAATACATTACAAATTGATGGTTGATGACAATTTTAGGTATTCATTTTCAGTAGAAATTCGTAACCCATCTTCTGTCAGAATTATAATCGTTTTAGATAAAGAAAATTCCTTTGATCCTGTGGTCTACCTTCTTTTACCTCATGTTTCTATATGGCTTGAATTTGAACATTTCTTCCCATTAGTTTTTCTTTTCTACTCTTAACATTTTCTATTCTGTAATGTCAAGTGGAGATGGGACCCTATCTGTTTGCAGTCTTCGAAGAAATAAGGTAATCATGTACTAATGGAGTGAATACACCTTGTTAATATGAAACATGTCCTGCTTGTAATGTTCTATTTTCACATTCACTACCATTTGATATATGGCAGGTCCAATCACAATCTGAGTTTTCCGAAGATGAACTGCTTTCTGTGGTTGTTATGAAGGTAATATGTGGGTTTTACTTTACACTGCCAAGATTTGCATTCTCGGTGGTCGTATCTATCCATAGGCTTCTGTATTTGAATGCAGAAATAGGACCTACCTCAAACGCAGCTTTTCAAAGATCACTAATTTGTGGCAGTGTAAATTTTGTGAAATTGCTTTCCTAAGTTATCAGGTGTGTGCGATATGATCTGGTCACTACCAGCAATCATAATTCAAAGCTGTTCATGCTACAGGGATCCTTCTTGATTGCTGATGCTCAAAAACAGCTTGGATAATGACTATTGGTATATAGAGATAGTGTCAGATTTGTATTACGTTTTTGTGTATGCAGATTATTCAGACTAAGATCCTTAGTTCACATTTCTTTTTAGTGTGTACCACCCTTTATACTCTAGGTTACATTACACTAACAGATACTGTTGCTTTGTATACTGTACATCCACTGACAATGACAGATAGTGGTTTGTTTTGAGTTCTAGTCCGAAATTTCTAGTATTGGGGTGCTTTAATCTCCTCATAAGATGGGAACTCTTGTCAAAATGTTGGATACCAAACTACCTTTTTAGCCAGCCTCGTGATAAATGTGGCCACAAACCTCAACCAATAAAGTAGGCCATGGACCTATAATAGAGGCAAGCATGGTATATGCCCTCACTTCTGTTCATTTCCATCAGTTTGCATGATGTTTAGGTTGTTCTTTTTGCTTGTTGTGTTCATTGTTGAGGACATTTAAGTGTTGTCTTGTTTTTGCTGATTGTAATTGAGTAGTGTCAAGGATGACCTTGAATTTGACAACTAAAGCTGACAAAGGTCATGGTTCTTTGCCTGTGAACTGTTGGAACCTTTTGGCTTGAATAAGAATGACTTGTAAATGAGATTGTCAGCTTTTCCTAATTTACATGGCTACTTTAATTGAAAGTCTTTATTTCTGATTTGGCTATTTGTCTGTTGTCATCAGAATGGTCGGAAAGTAATTTGTGGAACACAAACTGGGTCTCTGTTACTGTATTCGTGGGGGTTTTTCAAAGATTGCAGGTATTCTTTTTTTGATGTATATGAAGGTTAATGCCTTTATCTGTTTAGGGAATGGTAACAATATTTCATGTTCGTCAAGAAAATCTTTTTGAGTTGGAGGAAGACTACCTTTCACCCTCTTCAACCCATCTTACTTCTGTTCTTCCAATTATGTGAGAAATGCTAAATGAGAGTGACAGGCCACGTCTTTGATTTTCAGTGATCGTTTTATTGAGCTGTCTCCTAACCCTGTTGATGCTTTGTTGAAGGTGAGTTAATCATGTATAATTTCAAGCTTATTTGTCCTAATGCATTCCTCTGTCCTTGAAATATTAATATCTTAAAACATCCTCCTTTCCCGGGAACGACAGCTTGATGAAGATAGGGTTGTTACTGGATCATATAATGGACTCATCAGGTACAAAGTGGCATTAAATGTTTCCTGATTAACTCCACTGGATATTTTGGTTTAAAAAAGAAAAGAAGAAGAAAACTGATATGATACGGATGGTTTTTACTTCTTTAATCAAACCAATATTTTGTTATTTTTTTTTTCTAAGTTCACCTTTAATTTTTTGTTTATAGCCTGGTGAACATATTACCCAACAGAATACTTCAACCAATTGCCGAGCATTCAGAGTATCCTGTTGAACGGCTTGGTATGCCCTGCTCCATGATTGTCAAATCCTCTCATAATAAGTTACATTTTGTTTATTATCTTTGTGCCAGTTGTTCTAAATGCTGCAGTGAGGCACTTTTCATTTTTTTCAAAAATTGGGACAGGTAGCTGTTGGTGTTTTCTGCATTTAAAAGGATTTTCAGGGTGCAGATTGCAACACATTTATTGCAGATTTCTCTCATTATCTTTGATTACTGTCTCATAGGCATATGAGGCTGATTAAAAACCCGTATCTTTGAATTTTTTCACCTGGAAAAAGTGGTGTGACACTATTGGTCTTGTTGCTATCAAATTTGAGGTGAGCAGCATGGTCATAAATGCATATGTTTCTAACTTGCTTTTATTCTACTTCGTAGCTTTTTCCCATGATAAAAAGGTTCTTGGCAGTATATCCCACGACCAGATGTTAAAGGTGTGCGTCTCTCTCATCTCTTCATGCCCTCTTATCTGCATTCTTTATGTTATTAATCTATCAAAATGCTTCAAGCTAAAAGCAAAGCTTCTTGGTACATTGTGTGATATCAAATAAACCTACTACGTTCGATTTTTGCAGATAATGGGTGTGATTATGGGATACCCATAATTTAAGTCTTTGTTGATTTTGTTAAGAGTGTTTAGAACATCGGCAATGATGGATGGATTATCCTCTGCTGATGAGGATTTTATTTATCACGTTTTTGACATTGTGGTTCTTAACCCAAAATATATTAATTATTCAAAATATTTCTTGCTTTTTGAATATTTTTTGCCTGTTTATGAGTAATTCATATTCAATTTACTTTACTTACTTTATAGATGTGGAATACGGATGAATTATTGCAAGGCTCGTGTACTGTCATGGGAAGTCATTCAGCTGTTTCTGACAGCGATAGCGATGAGATGAATGTGGATTCTGGCAGCCAGAAATCTCATAAGGGTAAGTAGATTTCAACTAAAGTCAATATGAGAAACAAACTTTATTCTTTGTGGAGTAGGATTTTTTTTCCTTGATTTCTTTGAAAAACGCAACAAAAAGAAAGGTAGAGGACCAAGAAAGAAAAACAAGGAAGAGATTGCAGTTGAAATGCTTACGCTTCACCCACAAAGTAAAGATGGGGTTGAACAGTAAAACAAAAGAAATTTAATATTTTTAACCCTATTTTACCAAAAATAATCCACATCATCTAAAAATATGATTTTTGTTTTCATGATTCACCTCACCAGTGAACTAGGGCATCCAAAGAAAAGATCAAGCCGTCTCCCTCTCTCTTGGAAAAGAGTAACAAATCAAAGTAACCCAGGAAAGGGGGGGAAAATCAGAGATGTTTAAGGCAAAGAAACATGGCAACAGAGTTGCAAAAATTACCAAAAAATCCAAATTTATTGCTAGAGAGAGAGAGAGAGGCAGCTGGTGAATTACAGAGATGGAAATGCCGGAAAACTGGTTATATTTGGAGGGAGGCGCTCACGGAAGAGAGGGAGGCCTTGGCCTTGTGCTTTTTATTTTGATGCCTTGCTTCTCTGATGAGGAGGATTTGAAAATGAGAAGTCTTTTTTTTTTTTTTTTTCTGTTGAGGTGGTCCATTTTCTGTTAGAGGAGTGTTATATGGTTACTTTTGGAATTCCTTTTAGCTACCCGATTTGTTGTGGCATCCAATCTAGAGGGAAATTCCTTTTATCTATTTTAATGTGGGCTTAATAATATAGATGAATAAATTTGATATTACATCAAACTGGTCGGCCAAAGAGTATCCCAAAAGTGTCCATATATCATTTCTTATTCAGGTGAATGGGTATAAAGGGTGAGTACTAAGTACTATTTTTCAAAAGAATATAGTGAAAATCCCGAATAATAATGTCCCCCTCTCTGGTTTTTTGCACATTGCGCATTGCACATTGATCTTGTGCTAGTTGAGACAGGATGACACTTTCGACTAGGTCATCCGTGCTGCATTTAACATCACTACAACTTTAGATCCACTAAATCAATCGAATCCTAATACTCAACCACAAGAAGTGACCTAGAAGTGAGATAAGAGCGCCAAGGAACAAACTCGAAAGTATAAAGATGAGAATATGGAAGAATGTAGAGATTGTATTGCTTGAGAACTTTTTGTTGGTTGCTTGCAAGTGATTTATAGTGAAGCTTTTCTCATCCATCCCCTTAATGAATGGTCAAAATTATCCTACATGGATGATTAGGATTGAGTTTCTAAATTTTTCTTAGAATATTTCTCCAGGATGCCATCTTTAGAATTCTCCACTATCTTTTTCATTCTAAAATATTCTACTAGAATATCTAAATATTTGTAAGGAGGGACATCTTTACACTTCTTCAGAGTTTTTTGGAATAGTCCACTTTTTTCTAGATGACTCAACTATTTGAGGTAATAATCTCACAATATTGTATAAGTCTGGAGCTGTACAAACATGCGTGCTGGGTGCTGTCATGGGTTAACTTCTAGGTTCGTGCTCGGGAACAATCCAGTGGTGACTTAGTGCTCTCTAGTTTATTGAAGTTGTTTCTTGCTCCTACCCTTCTTTGAGTGGCTGGGGCCTTCACCCTCTAGTGAGATATTGCATGATGAACAACAAATTGAGAGTGATGAGCTTTATGTTTCTGGATTTTAAGTTGATCTACTGGGCATCCATGCATTCTTCATCATGTTATAAGCAGTATCACAATCATTATGTGGCAAAGGTGAACCGGTTATGATGGCTTGGACCATTGACACAAATATCTCCTATGCTGATATTTTAATATTACGACAATATTACTATGTTTGGTCGATATCGTGGATAAGAAAATTTTGAATTGTCGCACAAATCCCATCTTCTGTACTGGATATTTCGGCTATTGATGGTGTCTATATTTCCGTTCATGGTATTTTGGACAGTGGTGAGCTGTTACAAAATATATTTTGTCACTATTGATTGGTTTTTGATGTGGTGGTTTGCCTGGAGCGTCCGGGACATCGCCGGCCAGTAACCGCCGGCGATAGCAGGGAGCTTCCTGGTTCGGTAAATGGTATCACATTTGGGTAAAAATTTTCATTTAATGGGTGTTGGTGATCAACGATGAGATTCCTAACGAGTCGCCAATTTTCTCTATTGACCAAGAAAATATTTTCCATTTATGC
>JAOVVI020007264.1:0-14990 GCA_028571085.2 Nepenthes alata | reverse complement strand
ATATAATTTATCATATATATTATATATATATTCCCAATATATATATATATATTTTTTCATTGGGTATTTTACTTCATTTACTTATATATATATATATATATATAAACATAAAATATATATGTATATTTGATGCATTCTGGATTTAAATTTTGAGCAGATTCGGGTCAAGTTAATCGTTGAGTTCGGCACCGTTTATCAAGCTTGGATCCTACACACCACTGCAATAAATGAGAAGTCAAATATCGGCGGGATATTGTTACACCAAAAATACTCCGACGCTCAAATAAGTAAACAGCCTTCAAAAAATCAACAAGGTTAAGGGAAAGACCGAATGAGGAGAAATGTTGAGAGTGTTTGTGCTTAGGGTCTTACTCTTGTCGTGAGAGACTTATCGTGGCTCGAAGGGAGTGCTAACTTCTGACACTGTGTTCCTAAGGAACATAGTGACAGAGGAGAGAGAGTGTGTGAGAAGGTTGGTGTCTCGTAACCATGAGAGCTTGTCAGGGATTCTTCTTAGAGTGAGTGTGAGCTTTTTTAGAGCAATTTCTAGCAGGAAGGAGAGCGTCCGTTAGCCAAGATGAGAGCGTGCCTTGGAATGAGGACTCGTGGGCTTTTATAACTGAGATGTTGGGCATCCTTCCTTTGACAAGAATGCTTGATTTTCGCGCTCTGTTGGGCAAGCTTCTTCTCTTGCCATGGGGCTTTAATGGTGGTAACGGCTCCTTGGGAGGATTGCTTTCCTTCTGTATTTTATAACTACTAGGGTTTGCTGCAGACAGAGGAGAGAATCTAACACTTTTCTTGTGTGAGGCACGCTGAATCTATTTGTGACCGTTGTAATGGTGATTGCCTTTTGGGAGAGAGAGAAATCAGGGGAGAGGATCGTTTCTGGTCGTGAATGGGAGTGTGAGCCAAACTGGGCTTGGCCCACGTTAGGCCTGTTCTGGAGCCGACCAACTTCCGGTCAACGAAACATTGACTATCTCTACGAGTCAGTTGCCCATCCTTATGTCAATCCCTTTTGGACTTTCGATCGGTTAACGGTACACGTTGATCATCCAAGCGCGGATATATGGGCCTTCGTGGATTTAGGTCATTCATCCTTCTTGGGCCAGCCCACTATGGGCATACCCAACACCTATCCCCTATGTTGGTGATCTAAATTCTAACCTCTAACATACTTATGATGGTCATGTGACCTAACGTTCCTCTGAGATCTGCTGCCCTAGAGAAGGAAGTGTTGACTGAAACCGTTGATCGTTTAAGATAAAAGTCTCGTAAACTCTTATAAAATGAGTTGACTGAATTGGTTGACCGTCTGGGCCAAAACTCGAAGAACGGCTAAAGGAAATGTTGACCAACTTCGCTAATCATTCGAGCCAAAATTCGGAGAACAGCTGAAGGAAATGTTAACCGGCCTCATTGACCGTCCGGGTCAAAATTCAAAGAACTATTGAAGAAAATATTGACCGACTTTGTTGACCGTTTGGGATAAAATTCAGAGAACTTACGGGAGTTGGAGTAACGCGCCATCGTCAGCCGTTCTGTCAGACAAAAATGTTGCCACACGTTTGCATGCAATGAATTGAAGATCCCGTTAATTAATACACCAGGAGATCTGATTCGACTATGTCCGTTCAGAAAATGCCACGTGGCAACAATGATGGTGCATGTTTACAAGATGGTTACTCTAACCGGCGTTCACACTGCTCTTTAAGTTATTCATCCGTTTCACTTTTAAATTTTTCATACTTTCCTTCATCTTCCTTGAGTGAGAATTTTTTCTAAATGTCACACCATCTTCTTCCTTACTTCCATATCCATGGCTTTTGCAACACATATAACTTTGATCCTTACAGAGACAGACGTGAAGGAGTTGTACATAGAGTACAATGTCCCCAAAGTCTGATTCCCCCGAGTTCCTGGCAAGGAGAACAGGGTGTGCTCACCACCCGAAGGCTACGTCACCATTTATGAGGCCCATTTGAGAAGTGGGATATGCCTTCCCATTTTTGACGAGTTACTGGAAATCCTGACCGCCCTCAAAGTCCCCATCACAGTTCCATGCTAACACCGTACAGTACCTGTGCACACTCTCTATTTTCCTTCATCAGCATTCGAAGATGTTGACGGTAGAGATGGTGATGGTCCTGTTCAAGTTAAACTAATGAGCGATGTGGATCTCCATGGCCCCACGTGGCGGCCACCAGATCAGCATTGCCATATATGACTCCTTCAAATACTGGAAGAACCGGTTCTTCTTTATTTATCTGGATGAGTCCTTGCCATTGGCTAGGGGACAAGGTGTCCAAGGCTTACACCAGGACTCCTCTTGAAGCGAAGACGAAGTCTTTGGAGTGGCTCGTCAAGTTGGTGGAGGATCACCTTGTAGAGTTTGGGAGAGACCACCTAATCTCTCATGATGAGGCCAACAAGGCCAAGTGAGGGTCTCTGTCTCCTGAGCAGAAAACGGTGAAACCATCTAAGAAGAGGAAGGCGGGGGCTCTTGTGATTGGGGAGCCATCTGGTGAGGAATCTCCCTCTAGTCCAGTTGTAAGGAGGATGACGACGGTGGCAGCAATAAGGCCCTCTTTATCCTCCTCCACTGATCCCAGGAACGTCCTGGTTGGTTAGCTTGCTGGGGTAGGAGATAGCTCCGACACAGGCAGCGAGGAATCCGCCATTGAGGTTTATAGGGCTAAACTATGCTCAGACACCAACTGCGTTGTTCTAGCCCTCTTGCAGCCGGAACACGTGATGCAACTGGGTCCCCCTATGGAGCCCATCGTAGATTGGGTTGGTGGTCCGCCGTAGGTGACACCAGCCGGAGAACCCAAGGAGGTGCCTGCTGAACCTCCTGTTGTGCCAATCGTCACATTACTCGACAAGCCTTCTTCTGAGGAGGTTCAAGAGGCACCAGGGGCTCTATCTGCCGGAGAGCAACATTTGGGGGTTAATGTTAGTGTGGAGGAGATCTTCGCCGAAGAACCTGCCCAGGCCGCAGAAAGACAAGAGGAGCCCACCGCTGAGGACTAGGTGGGGACAAAGGATCACACGGACAAACTGCTAGAGGAGTCGATGGAGGAGGCCATTGCTAGGCCTATTCGGGAGGGTTCCTCTTCTAGTCCTCCGCCACTAGAGCCAAGGTTTTGTGTTAGGCCAAAGCTGTCAGCGCGCAGGATTTGGGAGGTAAACTTTTTCTGACTTTTTTTTGTTGCTAATATTTACTGTTTTCACAGATGAAGAAGGTTTCGAGCGCTGTCGTTAAGTCACTTGGTTAACGAGACCGGGCAATCTCTAACAGAGATAAGTTCATCGCCTGGATTGATGAGGAGCTGGAGGCACTGAAGGTGGAGCACCGAGAGGATGTGATTGCCCTAGGGTCCGTGCTAGCCAACCTGGAGGCGGAGAACACTGGACTGAAAGAGGGGAATGCAAGTTTAAGAGAAGCCCTGGTGACTGGTTTGGCAGAGGAGAATGACAAACTGAGAGAGGAGAATGTCCGCCTAAAAGAAGAGGTTGATCGGGCTATGCGGCGCATTGATCAGCTTGCGGGGTAGATGACTACACTCGAGAATAAGTTGACCACTAGCATTCGTCCCCACGAGGTCTCAAACATGTTTGTGGCACGGTTATGGAAGGGGATCAATATTAGCTGGCGCATTGTACGGTCGATCAATTCCAAGTTTCCAGTCGAGTTTCTCAACCCAGAGAATAGTTTTGCCCAGCACCGTGAGAGCCTTGTGGGGGAGCCTCGGAGTGGTCAAAGGTCATCAGTACCTTCTCCTGGGAGCTCTGCTCCTCCCTAGTTTTTTTCTACTCCTCTCTTTCTTTTGGATGCCGGTGTAAATACATTTTAAGTAATAAAATAAATTATTTGATGACTGTTACGTGTTCCGCCATTATGGTCTCCTTTTGAAGTATCCGCTATGTTATCTGGCCAACTTGGTGCATGTGTGCTGGCTGTCCGCCTTACTTAAGGCACTATTGGTGCTCTCCTAAGGACGTGAGCCCTTGTGAAGATACCACAATTGAGCCTGCTCGATACTCGTGCGTGCGTAGAGGCTTGGTGATGTTTCCTAAATGTAGACTTGGGTGGCCATCTTTTGGGAGCAGTGTTTTACTCCTGTCTACTGTCGTACACTGATCATGCTATCTCCTTGTGTAGGAGGTCATCACACGTGATGTTTCAATCCCCTAAGATTTTGACCGCGAACGGATCACTTGGATAACCAAAGTTTAGTTTGATTGTTAGTAGGCTACCTGGATGACCAGAGTTTAAATACGACTGCTTATGGACTGCTCGGATGATCGGGGTTTAAATCCGACCACTTATTGGCCGCCTGGATGGTTAGGGTTTGAATAACACCACTTATGGGCTGCCCGGATGACCGAGGTTTAGTAATGAGCGGGTGAAAACCCGCCTGACTTAGGAACAATCTAGGTCAAAGTTTTACAAACATATAAAACAAGCATACGTACATGCATATAAAGTAAAAAAGAAAAAAACATAGCACATTATAAAAGAAAAAAATTGCTTATTTTATTGATTGGAAGGATGTACATACGCTTACAAGCATTCACATGTGCGGCTTACCTGGACCCTTTCTGGAAGCATCGTTTGAGGTGGACCACATTTCATGTCCGTGAAACCAACCTGTCGTCCTGAGTCTGGAGTTTGTATGCTCCGTTTCGCAGGATGGCAGAGACTAAGCAAAGCCTTTCTAAATTTGGGAAAAGTTTATTCCGGTTGGTGACCTTACCTGTAGCCTCGATGCTCCGTAAGACCAAGTCTCCAACGTTGAACTGCTGTGCTTTTCCCCTTTTATTGTAATAGTGCGCGACCCGATATTGGTAGGATACAGTTCACATTGTAATGGTGTTGCGAGCTTCCTCTAGCAAGTCCAGGTGCTCCCAAATTTTTTGGGGTTGTCTTACGAATCAAAGGATTCAACCCTAAGGCTTGGAAGCCTAATCTTGACTAGAATTACTACTTCAGCCCCATAGCAAAGACTAAAGGGAGTCTCGAGAGTTGGGTCCTTCGGAGTCGTCTGACAAGACCAAAGGACGGAGGGCAACTCATCCACCCAGGAGCCCCCGATGTCCTTCAGCTTAGTCTTGAGTCCGTGCAGTAGTGTACGGTTAGTGACTTCCACCTGTCCGTTCGCTTGCGGATACGCCACCAAAGTATAGACCAATCTAATGCCAAGATTGGTGCAATAATTGGTGAAAAGCTTTTCCAAGAATTGGATTCCGTTGTCAGTTACGATCACCTCGGCAATGCCAAATCTGCAAACTATGTTTTGTCGGACGACTTCAAGAGCGTTGTGCTCCGTGATCTTGGCCAGCGAGATGGTTTTAACCCATTTGGTGAAGTAGTCGATGCCTACGATAATAAATTTTCTCTACCCTGCCACAATGGGAAATGGGCCGAGAATATCAAGCCCCTATTGCGCGAATAGCCATGGAGCCTGGAGGGATTTCAACTCGGCAGGCGGTTGGTGGTGAAGATTGCCGTGAATCTAGCAGTTTTCATAGCTCTTTATGAACTCGAGTGCATCTTTCTTCATCATCGGCTAATAATAACCTTGGTGCATGATCTTGAATGTTAAGTTCTTACCGCCGATGTATGACCCGGAAATCCCGAGGTGAACTTCGCTGAGGTTGTGGTCGGCTTCCTCTCGGGTGAGGCACCAAAGATATGGAGTCGAGTAACCATGACGATATAGCTGTCCATCGACCATGATGTACTAGTCGGGCGTCTTCTGAAACTTATTTGTCTGTCAGATATCTCTGGTATAGTGCCATTAAATTTTCTATTTCAGAGATTTGCATTGCTTCCTGCTCCTCCGTGTTGGCAGCGCTAAGAATTTTCTACACATTTGTCAACTATTGCTCCGAGTTTTCGGCCGCCACTGCCCTGACAAGTTGGTTGGCCTTCTAGTTCTTAGTTATGGGAATATAGACAAGGGTCACCTTTCCAAATCTCATATTGATCTCCTTCACCTTGGCCAAGTATTTAGCCAAGTGAGGTTACATGCCTTGAAACTCCCGTTAACCTGATTGACAACCAGCTTAGAGTCACTGTAGATGGTCAGTCATTTAGCCGAGCACTCTTTAGCCAACCTCAATCCAGCAAACAAGGTTTCATATTTGGCAACGTTGTTGGTCATTAGGAAGTCGAGTCTGAGTAAGTATTTCACTTCAAACCCATCAGGGCTTTTTAGGACTACTTCGGCTCCACTGCCTGAGTCCGTAGATAATCCGTCCAAATTGAGGACCCATTTCATCTCCTCCTCGTGTTGTTCTGCATCCTTAGTGGGCTGTTCCTCAACGATGAAGTCGTGGTCTCGATGATGAAGTCGGCTAGAGCCTGCCCTTTAATGGCGAGCCGGGGCCAAAATTCAATGCCAAATTCTCCTAATTCGATAACGCACTTTACCGGTCGCCCAAAAACGTCGAGTTTCTGGATAATGCTCTTCAGAGGCAGGTTGGTGAGAATAATCACGCGATGAGTCTGGAATTAAGGTTTAAACATTCGGGCGGAGAAGACAAGTGCCAAGGGTAACTTTTCTACGCATGGGTAGCGTGTCCCTACGCCGGTCAATATTTTTCTCGTGTAGTAGACCGGCCACTGTGTATTGGAGTCCTGGAGTACGAGGACGGAGTTTAGGGCCACCTCCGACACTGCTAGGTAGAGGTACAACTCCTCTCCTTCCTTGGGTGACGTTAGCAACGGTGGACTAGCTAGATACCGCTTCAATTCGTCGAAGGCTGTTTGGCACTCTACGATCCACTGGAATCCATTCTCTTCCGTTCCCCTTAATGCCATAAAGAAAGGCTGATACTTGTCGCCTGACTTTTCCAAGAAGCGGGACAAGGTCACCAGTCGTCCGATTAGCTGTTGAACGTCCTTGAAGCTCCGTGGCGAAGTTATGTTTACAAGAGCCTTAATCTTCTCTGGGTTTGTCTCGATCCCTCGTTGGGAGATGATAAATACCAAGAATTTCCCTAATGATACTCCGAAGACGCACTTAGCCGGATTCAGCTTCATTTTATGTGCGTGGAACACCTTGAAAGATTCAGCCAGATCGCGAATATGGTCATTGGTGGCCCTGCTGTTGATGAGCATATCATTGACGTACACCTCCATATTGCGGCCAATCTACTTTTCAAACATCTTATTCACAAGCCACTGGTAAGCGGCGTCCGTATTTTTTAGACCAAAAGGCATGACCTTGTAGCAATATGTGCATTGGTCCATCATGAACGAGATGTGCTCCTCATCCTCTGGGCTCATCCGGGTCTAGTTATAGTCCGAGTACGCATCCATGAAACTCAACAGCTCGTATCCTGATGGGGAGTCCACCAATAGGTCAATTTGGGGTAAAGGAAAGTTGTCTTTCGGGTAGGCCTTGTTAACGTTGGTGAAGTCGACGCACATTCATCATTTTCGATTAATTTTCTTTACTAGGACGACGTTGGAGAGCAAATCCGGGTATCGAACTTTCCTAATGAAGCCGACATCTTGTAGCTTTTTTCCTCTTCCTAGATAGCAATTAATATTTTCACAGAGTAGTTTCTCCACTTCTACCTGATGGGCTTGCTGTCGGGATTGAGGTCCTATTTATGGACCATTACTCTAACTGGGATCCCAAGCATGTCAGCAGGAGTCCATGCAAAGATGTTGGTGTTCTGTCGCAATTACGTGATCAGCTCATCGCATAGTGTCCCGTTGAGTGAGCCGTCAATCTGTATGCACCTTTTTTTATCTTCCGAGTTCAGTGGGATTAAATTGGTTACCTCTCCGGATTGCGCTTGTAGTAGAGTCACTGCGTCTCGATGGTCGAGTTCTCCTGCCGACTTGGTGCCGCCACTTGAGACGATCTGGGACATATAACACGTTCGCCCAATACTTGGTCATCCAACACTTGGCCCACACCGTGTGCTGTCAGAAATTTCATCTTGAGATGCAGAATCGAAGTGATAACTCTGAACGCTGTAAGGCACAAGCGGCCTAGTATAGCGTTGTAGACGGAGGGTAGGTTGACCACCAAGAAGGCGAGCGTATGGCTTGCCGTTCTTGGGTATGTGCCCAGGGTAACTTCTAACTGGATCGTCCCCCGGACGGGCATGGGTTCGTTGTTAAGGCCGTATAGCGGGCCTTCAATAGGTTTTAACTGACTCTTTTTTAAACCGAGTTTAAAGAACGCGTCAAGGTAAAGCAAATTGCGTGAGTTTTCATTATCAATAAACACTCGCTTCAGCTGGTAGTCGACGCTACCGTCGGAATCGAGCGCGGATACAATGAGGGGGTCTGCGTGGGAAGAAATTAGATGTTCTAAGTCATCATCACTAAAACTAATGACATTATCTTCACTGTGTTGTTTCTTTCTCTCGATCTGTCATTCCTTGTGGTCCGTCGGAGTCTTGACTGGTCGAGTCAAGATCATATTGACCACTCTTGCTGTGCCCCTATTCCGTGGAGGAGAAGGCTCTCGTCCCTCTCTACCTACAGAGCCGAAGCTTTGGCCAGGGTTCTTGACGAACCTAATGAGGTGGCCTCTATGGATCAGTTTTCTATCTCCCGCTGGAGAGTCTTGTAATCTTCCATGGAGTATCCGGAAGATCGATGGAAATTACAGTACTTGACTAGATTTTCTCCTTCCACTTTCTTAAGTGGTTTTCGCCACTTAAGAAATTTATTTTTACGAATCTGCATAAGGACATTTGAACATGTGTTAGTCAAGGATGTCAGGTTGATCAACCTATAATCATTACGCTCTGGCGGTCCGGTCCTGTGGTACTTCCTGCGAGATTGGTCACTGTTGCTGTACTTCCTCTTTCCTTCTGCCAGGAAAGAGAGAGAAATTTTAGTCTGCTTGGAACACTTAGCCTTGTTGGCCTCAGCTGCTGCACAGACCGTGGTGATAGATTTTGCTTCTTGGAAGGTCTGCAGATTCTTATTCACCATGTGCCTAAAGAAATCTTCGTATGTCAGCGCAGAGATGAAACTGCCAAGCTTCATCTCCTCAGTGAGCCTAGGAATCCACCTAACTTTTGCAACAAAGCAATCAAGAAATCTTCGTGGATTCTTCTCGTGCTTCTACTTGATGTGCGATAGATGCCAAGGCTGCTTCTCTTCTCGGCAGTTGGAGGTGTATTATGCCAAGAAGAGATCAATCAGCTCCCAGAAGGATCGAACCCGAGGGGAGGTGGTGGAATCAAATGTGAGTGTTCCCCTTTAAGGTAAGCGAGAAACAACAACACATAGCTGCGTCTTCCGACCCTTGCGGACTCAAATAGGTGCAGAAGTGATTGAGTTGATCTATAGATTAGCACTCCCATCGTATGAGTTAAGGGTTTACATTTTAAATTTTGCTGGCATTGGATGGTTCAAAATCTCCGCTGCGAAAGGGGAACTGTCCAGATCTGTCATTGTTCATCGCGGTTCCAGATTTTCTCCCGTCTTGGATCTGTTCGGGCTGCGTTGGCTGATCTTTTGGTGTTAAGGTATGTTCTCAACTTTGTCCTTTTCTAATGTGGGCAGTAGCCGGCCGGCTACTGCCTCCAATGGATCTTACGGCCTAGGAGGCTCCTTCTTGGACTCAGGGCCTCAATTTTGCCCGAAAATATCAGAGGTTCCTTCGTTCTGGACTTTCTTCCAGAGTCATACTGCCTAAACGCTCCTCATACCTTAGTCGTCTTTGGGTTTGTGAGGACTCTGGCGTCTGAGGGTTTGCTGACCTTCTGGATTTCCTGGCTGGTTTCTTCTTTCTTTGGCCTTCTCCCTTAGAGGCTGGCGTAGGGACTGCTACTGGTGGAGCCCCTACTATGCGTGCTCTTTGCGGGAGTAGAGCATTTGAAGCATTTTGTTCGTATTCTGCATGTGCTTGACCAGATCTTGGAAGAAGGGTGTGGGCACTCCGTTGACCCTCTCGTTGACTAGGATACCAGTAGCGTAGTCCTAGTCTAGCAAGGTCATGTCTTTGGTGGGCTCACTGGCTTGTGCTTTTGTATTCACCATTTTAGATGATGATGCGAATTATGAAAGTGAAGCTGAAGAAAGTATCTGAGCAAGGTGGTAAGCTTTTTATAAGCGTTCCCACAAACGGAGCCAATGATGCGTTCTAGATCCAAACTTTGAAGATGTTCGAGTCAAGTCGTTCATCGAGTCTAGTACCGTTCATCGAGTCTAGTACCGTTCATCGAGTCTGGATCTTGCACACCACTACAACAAACAGGAAGTCAGGTGTCGGCAGGATACTGTCTCACCAAAAATTCTCAAATACTCAAGTCAGTAGACAGCCTTTAAAGTGTAACATTCCGAATAATTTTAATTTTATTATTTAGTTGGGATAATTATTTTTAATAAGTTTAGACATAAAATTTTATAATTCGGGCCAAAAATATAAACTTGAAATATATTGATCGTTGAATTAGGTTTAGATATTTGGATCTAATAAATTAGAGTATTTAAATCAAGAAATTTAGGAATAAATATTTAGACCACTAAATTAAATTTATATTAATTAATAAATATAAATATAATAATAATAATAATAATGGTAGTTGGGAAAAAAAGAAGGGAAAGGAAGAGAGGAAAGAAAAGAAGAGAGGAAAGAAAGGAAAGGAAGATAAAGGAAAGGAAGAAGAGGGAGAGAGAGGGAACGCGGTCGGTGGCGACGAAGAAGGAAAGGGGGGAACGGCGCTCATGAAAATCCTAAATCGACCCCTTCATTATTTAAGGAGACGTTGGTGTGGGAAGGAGGACGAGCCACCGTCGTAAGTGGGGCTGAAGCCTCCGCTTCTACCATTGAAGTTACCGTCGTCGCCGGATGAAGAACTCAAAAACTGAGGCAAGTAAAATTCATATCTTTGCAAGAAAATTCCTCCATTCTCTTAATTGATGTTTATTTTCTTGTGGCATGCTTGAATTGTATGGGATTCGATTGTATTCTCTCAAAAATAAAAAACTGGGGAAAATAGAGGCGATGAGAAACGATGGAAAAATTCAAGGGTTTACAATGATTTGGTGCGCGATAACTAATGGACTTATATTGTTAAACTCTAATATTTACATGTTTGAAGGATAAAGCCTTGATTTTTCCTTATTTATTATGGGAACCGATTCTATTGAGGAAAGCAAAGCACAATGCTCTGTTTAGGGACTTTGGGGTGAGCAGTGATTTAAGGGTGGTTGTAACTGTATAAATTGATGGCTCAAGATTAAGATGTATACTCCATATTCCATTAATAAAGTATAGAGGTCAAGCCTCTGTTTTTCCTTCGTTTCGCCAACGACTTGAGTAGTCGTGCTGTGTGAGTAAGTTGTAACCGTGTGTGTGTGGGTGTAAATACGTGCAGCTGTGTGGTCGATGTAGCCAGTCATGTGTGGGTATGGCTGTAAAGGTGTGAGGCTGTGTGATGGGTGTAGCCGTGTTTGTGTGCTGGCTAGCTGCGTGAGTGTGCGTGTGTTGCTACGTACTGGTAGTTGGCCAGTGCAGTGATAGTGAGAGAGGGAGTCGCATTGTCAGCCAGTGGTGAGAAGGGGCACAACCGCCATCACCGTATTGTGAGCCGGCAGTGAAGTAATGGAGCTACTGTCGGGCGCAACGGCTTTTGGGTGCATAGGGGCGTAGACACCCAGTATAGGTGGATAAGTATGTAAATATATATATATATAGGATGATATATTTATATGTATATTGAGATATATTCATTGTAGAAAATGTTTATTTGAGTTTATACATGTGTGTTGGTATGCCTAAAATACTAATAGTCGGTTAAGTGATGGTTTCCGTACCACATTGATGAATTCCAAAAAGAAATTATTCTTCACGTTATTCTTTTTGGCGTGCGTATGTCTCATTAGCACTCTATGGATAAGTAAAAGAGAATGTGAGAAGACTCTACAATAACCGGACGAATGGGAGTTCGTGAGACCTTCGAATAATCTATACTTTTCCAATACCGATTTCATTCCAGATGTTAAGGTCATTGATATTGATGAGGGATACTTATAACCTAGTGACCATCATAGATGATGATATCTGGGATATCATTGGCGATGGGTATCGGAGGTGGTATCGGTATGCTACGGGTACAGTCTTTGGGATGACTGTAGGGGTAGTTGGATACCATGAATAACTTCTTTGTATTACCCAGTCGTCGGGGGCGTAAATACGTGGCCTTTGGTTCACTATGGTAGAATAAGGTCCATGAAAACTTTTGTCATTCATACAGTTGTGACCTCGTATTGAGTTAACGATCGGATTCGATGAAATCCATGTTACTTCTTGATGTCCAGTTGTTCATATGGCTTTTGAGTCGTGGATACGACAGATTGTTGAATATCAAATAATTATTGATTTAACTTATATAATTATTATATTATTAATATCTGAGACGTATTATTGCATCCATTATTTTATTAATTTATTTACTTGTTGGGCATTCAACTCACTCTTGTATTTTATTAGCTCCAAAGTAGACAAGTTGATATCATGATAGAAAAGATCGGTGAGTAGACTCCAGGCATAAGTAATATTCGAGATTGAGACT
The DNA here is from genome assembly GCA_028571085.2 of Nepenthes alata. Taxonomy (NCBI): domain Eukaryota; kingdom Viridiplantae; phylum Streptophyta; class Magnoliopsida; order Caryophyllales; family Nepenthaceae; genus Nepenthes; species Nepenthes alata. The sequence continues at coordinate 2,426 of JAOVVI020007264.1, read as the reverse complement.
TTCGGGATAGAAATTTAAGATTTTTGTGATTCAGTTTCATTTCAATTTCTATTAGATTTTCTTTATGATTATTGAAATTTGGGACATCGATATCATTTATTGAAGTTATTTATTACTGTTATGGATATTTATTTAATGATATACTTATGATGATTATTGATGGTATCTTAAATGATAGTATTGAGTTCATTTAAATTACTTGATGACATGTAATTGGTGATTTTGGATGATTCGAGACTTTCACCGTAACAGTCCAGGCTGGGTTCAGGGATCCGAGCTCGGGTCGTAGTACAAAGAATCGAGAAGGTTAAGGGAAAGGCAAAATGAGGAGAAATGTTGAGAGTGTTTGTGATTAGGGTCTTGATTTTGTCGTGAGAGGCTTGTTGTGGCACGAAGGGAGCGCTAACTTTTGACACTGTATTCCTAAGGAATATAGTGACAGAGAAGAGAGAGTGTGTAAGAAGGTTAGCGTCTCGTAAGCGTGAGAGCTTGTCAGGGATTCTTCTTAGAGAGAGTGTGAGCTTTTTTAGATCGATTTCTTGCATGAAGGAGAGTTTCTGTTAGCCAAGATGAAAGCATGCCCTGGAGTGAGGACTCCATGGGCTTTTATAGCTGAGATGCTGCGCTTCCTTCCTTTGACAGGAATGCTTGATTCCCGCAATCTACTGGGCAAGCTTCCTTTCTTAGCGTGGGGCTTTAATGACGGTAACGTCTCATTGAGAGGATTACTTTCCTTCTATATTTTGTAACTGCTAGGGCTTGTTGTACACAGAGGAGAAAATTTGGTGCTTTCCTCGTGTGAAATGCGCTAAATCTACTTGTGACCGTTGTAATGGTGATTGCCTTTTGGGAGAGTGAGAAATCGGGGGAGAAGACTGTTACTGGTCGTGAATGGAAGTGTGGGCCAAATTGGGCTTGGCCCACGTGAGGCATATTTTGGACCCAGCCTACTTCCGGTCAACAGAACGTTGACCGTCTCTGCGAGTCAGTTGCCTGTTCTTATGTCAGTCTTTTTTGGCCTTTTGATTGGTCAACAGCACGCATTGACCATCCAGGCATGGATATATGGGCCTTCGTGGATTTAGAATGTTTCTCCTTGGGCCAGCTCGCTATAAACGTACTCATCAATATTATATTATATTATATTATATTAGTATATTATTTTATATTAAAATTTTAATTTTTTTTTTCTATTTTTTCCTTATGTTTTCCTTTTTTCTTCACCATATTTAATTTCCTTTACCCTATGGTGTCCCTAAGGGCAAACAATCAACGCCGCTCCTATTGCTACCATCAACCATCGACAATTATCTGTTTCAATTGTCACTATTAAACAAATCGATTGCAAATATAGGCAGCCGATAACTCTTCGACGTAAGTATTGGTGCCAAAATCAACAACCAATCATTTTGGCAAAAAATGAATGTCGAATCTGGGCGGCTAACAACAGATTTAGTAGAAATGACCATATTGGCGACAACAGCGGCCGATGACAAAAGCAATTCGATGGAGAGGATGCAGTGAGGGAGGCAGGGCTTTGAGGGAGAGAAATGTCGTGGAGGTCGGCTGAGCATGTGAAAGGGAAAGGGTATTTTGGGAATAAATGATAATGGATGTAAGAATAATTATTTTCAAATATTTAAAAATAAAAAATATCTAACATAATATAGTATTGTTTATTTTCTGAGATTTGAAAATAAATATTTTTTAAAAATTATTTATTTTATCTAAAAATATAATCAAAAAGAAAAATACTTATTTTATTAAAAATATAATGAGAATAAAATATTTATATTTACCAATTAAATGTGTGGTTAATATATTTTTGACAATTGAATATTAAGCTAATCACGCAACAACAGTGATGACTTAAAAGCCAATCATTTGAAAACGGAAGCTTACATAAAATAATGAATCCGTATCCACGTATGGCGCTCTACCTAATAATTAAAATTTTAACACGAATTAATCATATGATTAGTTTTTTTTTCTAAATAAATAATTAAAAGTGCTGCTAATTAGATAGGATATTAGCTGCCTAAATTTTAATTTTGAAAATTTGACATGATCGAAATAGGCGTGTATTAAATAATATTACCCACCCAACACATTGAGGGGTCATACGCCGTACTGATGTGGCACAGGGCCTGTGCCGCATGCTTGGAGCCGTTGGATCTCATCCAATAGCCCTAGCACAATTTCCTTTTTTTTTTAATAATGGTAACTGTGCGCGTACGCCTATTCGCACTTACACAGTTATATATTTTTTTTTTATTTGAAAAGGTAAAATAGCAGTTGTTGGATTTATTTTAAATCCAACAGCTGATATTTCACCCCCAAATCAAAGAAAACCCTAACCACGTTGGGGTTCAGAGGCCGCAGACGAACGAAGAATGAAGAGAGAAAGAACAGAACAAAGAGAGAGA
>JAOVVI020007263.1:0-14991 GCA_028571085.2 Nepenthes alata | reverse complement strand
AAACCCAAATCAAAATATCAAAGTCTCAAAGTATTCATAATATTAATGTTCTCCTCTAAACTTTTCAGAAATTAAACTCAACATGAAGTCATAGCGATATGATATATCAAACTCTTTATCGATCTTTTTTTGTCATTGTGACTAATGGCCGTGTATTTGTGTCCGCAATAGTTGGATAAGTACCATGAGATTGTCTAGTATCTATGACATTTTCAATACCCTTATAGTTCTCCCATAGGCTGTACCCATAGCATATTTATATCATCTATAATATTCTTTGCCAATAATATCCGCGATATCATTTTATACGATAGTCACAAAGTTTATAAGTATTCCACTTATAAATAAATTGATCTCAACCACAAAACCTGGAATTAGTATCGGAAAAGGTGTAGACTATATTAAGGTACATTAACCTCCCATTCAACTAGATAACTTAATATTTTGTACGCTTTTCTCAATTTTGCCATAGAGTATTAAGAATATACTTACACTACTCGAAGGAAATGCAAAAGAAATCATAAATATCGAGGAATAGCGGGAACACTTAAGTGTTCTATACGGTTATCTCTCACTAAGGCTACAAAATTCTTTATCTATCAAGTGTAGCCTTAGTGCACTCCATTTCACTTATGCTTAATCAATCAAATTGAGTAAAAATATACTAATAAAACAATATTTTTCCTACTCTAATTGATAGCACTCGACTACTAAGGGAAGACCTCTTTCTTTTCTTAATATTTTTCCAAGTCAAACTATGAAAATTTTGAATATTTTCCTCAAATCAATCTTATAACCATAAATGACAAGAATTAATCTTTAGTCTCACCTCTAAGGGAACTAATAACAACTTTCTATCTCTTGTAGCATACTACTTAATCATACAACACAAAATATTATGGAAGTAACTGAGCATAAAAATGATGCTTGACATGCTTTTGATACACACGGAAGTGCACTTTGAACAATATTTCTGTGCTAGAGTTGCGTTCGAGTGGCGTTTGTGCACATTTCTACTAGAATATAGGCACCTGATGCATGCCCATTGAGCACTCATGCACGTTTCAACTAGAACATAGGCGCCTAATGCATTCCCATTGGCGCTCGTGCGTTGGCCTAATTTTGCCTTGTACCTGATCTGTGCCAAATTGATATGCGTACCCAGTTTGTCATTGAATCATGAAATCAGGTAGATCATAAATTCCAAAAATCTTCTTTAGCCATTTCTAATATTAGAATTGAAATTCTAAATCGGATGATTATAATGATCATGTTATTAGAATCAAAATAAATATTTATTTTTAACATTTAGAATACTATTTTTCAATTAACATTCTTAATTTCCTTCCAAATTATAATTGGCCTTTCTAAACAATCCTCAATGATCGTGACGTACATGAATAATATTCATGAATTTTAATAAAAAAATCAAGAATTACTTGCTAGAAAAGGAAAGGTTACAAGTCTACTTGCTAAAAAATGGAAAGTCACAAGTTACTTGCCTTAAAGTTGGATGCTCCTTACTTCCTCCATTCTTTTTTTCTTTTCCTCCATGGTCCTTTGCCTTCTTTAAGAACACACGGCTGCTCTCTTACTCTCTTTGGAAGCAAAGAGAACAAGGAAGGGAAATAAGTTTTCAAATGCCTAATTTATAAAAAGAGGGGGTTGGCTTTTAGGTGGTTTTTCCTCTCCTATCTGGTAGGATTTCAAACTGATTTTTGGCTTCTAATTCTCTCTTACTAAGAAGCCAAGCCATCCACAAACTCAGCCCCTACCCACCTCTCATTTTGACCCACATAGATGTAGCTAACCACTTAGTCTAGTGGTTGCAAATATCTTGGATCCCACTTGACTAATCTCTTTGCATAACCACCTCCTACACTCGGTTGTCTTCAACACAAGTCTACCAACCTTTCCATAAAATTAGAAGTTTAGTAGTTAACTTTCTTTTCCTTTATCTCTTGTTATTTTGTTGATTTAAGAAAATATCCTAATCCCAATTCTTCCTCAAAATCCAACAACCTCTCTCTCCCATTCATGTGGCCAAACTCCCTACTTTTAGCTAGGAGTTTAATATAACTTTTGATTCCCAAAATTGTGCTAACCACTCAACAACATCCTAACAGTTCTTCAGCAACAAGTGGGACCCTTAGCTTAAGGGTTTGCTATGATCTTAAGGGTTTGCTATGATCTTCCAACAATATCTCTTGAAAAAGAAAATGAATAAAGCCTTTGTTAATTGTAGCAACTAACTTCTTTACATTAGTTAACTATTAACCAAAGTTGTTCCTAAAATATGGACTCCAACAAATTGCCACCATTTATTTCAATTATGCCCTCAAATCCATGGCTGATTACCATTCTTTTAGATCCCCGACAACCTGATTTTTAATTCCCAAAATTATAGCCAATAACCTACTAGAGTGGAGCTCAAAAGGTTTCGGTCAATTTGGCTTGATTAGACGTGGTTGAGCCTTTTATCTCCATACAACCAACCTCCTAAAATATAGCTAACTTACCACTTTTATTTACATAATCCATGATCCAAATATCATTAATCACTTGCATAATTACCTTAATTTCAGCCACCACAATTTTCATATTATCACTTTAACCATCTCCTATCCTCCCCCCCCCCCCCCAAAAAAAAAATTTACTTCAAAGTTTGCCTATAATATTCTAAACTTCCACCACCAAAAATTAAGCTAACCAACTAACAAATGGCTATTACATGGGGGACAGTTAAGGTCCATGTTTCTAGGAAAAATCCTCCATTGAATTCCACAACATTATCCCTTCAAAACTTTAGCCTTTTAAGAATTTAGATAATTTATCAAAACTCCCTAAAATCTAGGAGATAATCCTAGTTGGTAATAATGCTTGAAAAGCATATCTATTCTAATCAAGCATGTATTGGATTGGCCATCCCAATTTATTGCACAATTAAAACCATGTTTTACTAATTATGTAAAACTTTGACTTACATAATTAATTAAATTATTCGACTAAATTTATTTATGATTTTATTTATTTAAGAAAAATGTTACTGGAAGCATCCGGAATGTTACAACTTACCCCCCTAAAAGAAATTTTTGTCTTCGAAAACTGACCTCAATCCTCGAAGAGTTTGGTGTAATTTTCTCTCATATTGGCCTCCATTTCCAAGATTTCATCCCCTTCATCTTGATGATTCCACATGAGTTTGATGAGTAACACCACCTTGGAATGTAGGATTTTGTCTCATCAATTAACAATCCATACTGGCTCCTCAGTGTAGGTCTAGTCTCCTTGGATTTGCAACTGGTCATATTCAATGATGTGATACTCGTCGCAAACGTACTTTCTCAGTATAAATACGTGGATGACGTCATGCACGCATGATAAAGATGGTGGTAATGCTAACCCGTAGGCCATCTCACTAATCCATTTGAGTATCTCAAACGGTCCGATAAATCTAAGATTCAGCTTGCTCCACTTTCCATATTGAAGAACATCTTCGTGGGGGATACTTTAAGAAACACAGTATTGTTGACCTCGAAGCTTAGATCTTGTCGCCTCCTATTTGCGTAGCTTTTTTGTCAACTTTGGGCAACTTGCATCTGTTCTCGTATCAACTGGATTTTTTCTGTCGTTTCTTGAGCAAGATCGGGATCCAAAATCTGACGATTTTTTACCTTCTCTTGGCTTATCGGTGATTGGCATTTCCTCCTATACAACACCTCAAATGGTGCCACCCTAATTCTACCTGGAAGCTATTGTTGTATGCGAATTCTATAAGCGATAGATATGTGTCTTAGCTACCACCCAACTCTAAAATTGAGATCCTGAGCATCTCCTTGAGTGTCTAGATAGTCATTTCTGTCTGACTGTAAGTTCGAGGATGAAACACAGTGCTGAACTTTAATCTCATTCCTAGCTCTCTACGTAGGCTCCTCTAGAATTGTGAGACGAACATTGGGTCTCGTTTTGAGATGATGCTATCTAGTACTCCATGCAATCTGACTATCTCATCAATGTAGAGTCTGGGGAATCGATCTAAAGAGTGCGTCAATCTCATTGCAAGGAAGTGTGTTGACTTAGTTAATTGGTCCACAACAACCCATATAGCATCGATGCGTTAGGCAGTCCTTGGTAGGCGTATAATAAAATCAATGGAGATGTGCTCTCATTTTCAGCTCGGAATTGGCATTAAAAAAGGCTTTTCTGCTAGCCTTTGGTGATCCACTTTGATTTACTGGCACTCTAGGCATCTGAAAACAAATTCCGCTATATCCCTTTTCATACCATTCCACCAAAGGTCCTCCTTAAGTCATAGTACATCTTTTATAGATCCTAGATGCATTGTGTACTTTGAGCAATGTGCTTCCTCTATAATCTCCTTCCTCAATACTGCCAAGTTAGGGACACAAATCCTGTCTTGAAATGTCATATTCCCATCCCTCTTGACCTTATACTCTATTTGAGACTCATAAGGTAGCTCCTTAATAATATCTGCTAGCTTTGGGTCATCCCTCTAAACCTCATGAATCCTCTTTAGCAGTACTAACTAGACATTGAGGTAAGATGCTATCATTTGGGAATTGCTTGAGTGTAGCTGGATGTCACAATCCTCTACCTCTCCTAACATCCTCCACTCTCTCATCATCAAGAAGTGGGCCAAGAGACTGAATGATTTTCTATTGAGTGCATCAGCTATCACATTTGTCTTACCAGGTTGATACATGATTTGCTAGTCATAGTCATTGAGAAAGTCCATCCATCAACTCTGTTGCATGTTTAGTTCTTTTTACAAAAAGAGGTATTTCAAAATTTTATGATCTGTATAGATTATGATCTCCTCTTCGTATAGGTAGTGCCTCCATGACTTAAGTGTAAAGATGATCGCGACCAACTCTAGATCATGAGTTGGATATCTCTGCTCATAGGTTTTTAGCTATCGAGACTCAGAGATCACCTTCTCATGCTATATCAATACACAACTTAGACCTTTCAATGAGGCATCATAGTATACTATAAATCCTCCTAATCCTTGTGGAATTGTCAAAATCGGTGTTGTGGTCAATCTCCATTTCAACTCCTAGAAGCTCTACTCACAATCATTAGACCAAAACAATTTTACAACTTTCTGTGTCAACTTAGTTATTAGCATGAAAATACTGGAAAAGTCTTTTATAAACTTCCTGCAATGTCCAGCTAAACTAATAAAACTCCTCACCTTTGTTGGATTGGTTAGATGAGCCCAATTCATCATTGCTTCAATCTTAGATGGCTCTATAGATACTCTATCTCCCGAAATAACATGGCCTAAAAATGTGACTTCTTTAAGCTAAAACTCACATTTCTGAAACTTAGCATATAGATACTCCTCATGCAATTTCTTAAGCATGACCCAAGTGCCCTCCATGCTCCACAACATCCCTAGAGTAGGTCAAGATGTCGTTAATAAAGATTACAATGAAATTGTTCATGAACAATCTGAATACCCTATTCATGAGGTCCATACATATAGCTGGCACATTTGTCAGATTAAAGGACATCATCAGGAACTCGTAGTGTCCGTATCTGGAGCGAAAAGCTGCCTTCAAAATGTCACTCTCCTTATCTTCAACTGGTGGAACAAAGAGTACAGGCACCCCTCATGAAGAAACACTGGGCTTAATGAAGCTTTAATCCAGAAGATCCTGCAACTGAACATTTAGCTTTTTTAACTAAGCAGGAGCCATTCGATATGGTGCCATTGAAATTGGTGTGTTCATCGGTAGCAAGTCTATTGTGAACTCAATCTCATGCTCGAGGGATAATCCTGGCAGTTTATCAAGGAAGATGTTTACAAACTCTTGGACTATGTCAAGGTCCCCAATCTATTGCTCACGCAATGTTGTTGACAACACAAAGGCTAAGAGACCTTGGTATCCGCCATGAAGCAGATGTTGTGCATGCAATCTGGAAATCATGAGTCAGCATGACTCCCAATGACACAAAACTCAAAACTCCCCAATCCCATCAATAGAGAAGGTCACAACCTTTCAAAAACAATCAACTTGAGCATGGTAGACAGCTAGCCTATTCATCTCTAAGATCACATCAAAGCCTAACAACCCTAAGGGAATCAGGTCAACTGGTAACTCGTGTCACCAACAAGCACTGTGCATCGATGGTACATTTCAGTCAAGAGGACGGTCTCGCCAATCGGGGTTGAAATGGACAGAACAAAGTCTCAGGGTATAACTCTCACCCCAAGTTTCGTAGCAAAGCTTGGTGCCACAAAAGAATGAGTGGAACTAGAATTGATCAATACATGTGCTGGTATGGAAAAGATAGGAAGAATGTGAAATCTCTCTGGTTTGTCAAATCAAGTTCATAATAGAGGTTCAAGGATGAAAATTAAAAAGAATAAAAGTTTCATATTAGATGGAAAAATCACGTAAGGTTCATAAATAAATTGAGTTATCCCTACGGAAATTCTTCCTAGAATGCTCAATGCTGGCCTGCCCTCTATGTGAAGTTCGCAATAGATCAAATTGTTGTATGAACATATAGAAAGTATCTGAAATTTCTTTTTGAGTCCCAGGGTATTGATGCGATGTTTAGCATTATTTTGTGTTATGTCATGACTAGCTATATTGAGAAAGGTGTTACTCTATCTGTGATTCTTTCAATGAGCGCAATGCCTACATTTATTTATTTATTTGTTCTGTGTATCTGTTTTGAAATAATATCAAAGAATTTAGCTTAAAATACCAATTAGTGATTAATGAAGAAATGAATAGTGTAAATCTGTTGAGTGCACATATCAAGTGTTCACATATGGTTGCAGATACGGATGATGAGAATTACAGGCCTTCAAAGAGGACTAGAGCTGGGTATCGACCTCCTGCTGCGGCACGAATCAATGATGATACTGACCCAGAGCCAAGCTCACCTGGAAGATCACAACATGGAAACTCTAGAGAGGACGTGCCCATGACTGATCAAACCGATGACGATCCATATGAGGCATCCTACATTCTTTATGACTGATCTTCTTTGCATCTTACATCATCTGATCTTTCACTAGGTGATATTATGGGATTTTTACATGTCTTTTAGTCTAACTTTAGGGTTGTCTGTACAGGATGATGATGATGATGAAGGTGAATTTGAGATGTACAGAGTCCAGGGAACACTAAGGGAGTGGGTTACTAGAGATGAAGTTCGTCGCTTCATTGCCAAGAAATTTAAAGAATTTTTGACTACATATGTGAATCCAAAGAATGAGCATGGAGATAGCGAGTACCTGCGGGTGATAAATGAGATGGTGTCAGGTGAAACATTTCCTTGAGATTTTACTAAGAAAATTTGATTCTAAGAAAATTTAAAGAACTGAAAAAATATTGAGAAAACAATTTTTTTATGTTTGATTTACAGGGAAAATATAATGAAAAATGTAAGAAATCGGTTGCATAACAATTTCTTTTTGTTCCTTCAAACAAATAAAATACACTTATCACAAAGATTATTTTATTTTTTATATGATTTTCATCTGCATCTAAACAGAAGAAAGTTTTTTTTTATTTTCTTTTATTTGCTATTTTTTTCCCTGGTTGTTTCTTATCTTCAAATTGTCTAAAAACTAAACAAACCTGAAAGCTTCTATGACAATGAAAACGAATGGACAACTACTGAAGAGTTTACATTATTTTTGAATGTGGCGGTTTATTCTAAGGAATGCATTACTTGTCATATGTGCACCTTTAATTCATCGCTGTTGCTTCTGCAGCTAATAAATGTAGCTTGGAAATTGATTATAAGCAATTCATTTATGTTTATCCCAATATTGCCATCTGGCTGGCTGATGCACCCCAATCTGTGATGGAGGTTATGGAGGAAGTTGCTGAAAAGTTTGTCTTTCAACTCCATCCAAATTATAAAAATATTCATCAAAAGATATATGTCCGGATCACCAACCTTCCAGTTTATGATCAGATTCGGAACATAAGGTAATAAAAGGTGTTTTTTTCCCGTTTTTGCTGTGCAAAATAGGAGCTATTGCTGGACCTATGATCATCTTCTACGATTTATATCCACATGCTGCTTGCCAGGCAAATCCATTTGAACACCATGATTCGTATTGGAGGAGTGGTGACTCGTCGATCCGGTGTCTTTCCTCAATTGCAACAGGTGAAGTATGACTGCAACAAATGCGGGATGATTTTGGGGCCATTTTTCCAGAACTCTTATTCGGAAGTCAAGGTTGGTTCCTGCCCTGAGTGCCAATCAAAAGGACCATTCACTGTTAACGTTGAGCAGGTAAATTATGTTCAAAGATGTATGTGAAATAAGAAAACAAGCAGCATATTTGTCTCATAATGTTTTCTTGCAGACCATATACAGAAATTACCAGAAACTTTCTCTTCAAGAAAGCCCGGGAATTGTACCAGCTGGTCGACTTCCAAGATACAAGGAAGTGATACTCCTGAATGATCTGATTGATTGTGCCCGACCCGGAGAAGAAATTGTAGGACCCTAAAATTCAACTTTATTTTGACTGCAATATCACTATTTCATTGCTGGAGTTTCATATTAATTTCTATTTGATTCATCTCAGGAAGTTACGGGCGTTTATACGAATAACTTTGACATGTCCTTAAATACAAAGAATGGATTTCCTGTCTTTGCCACCGTGGTTGAAGCAAATTATGTCACCAAAAAGCAAGACCTCTTTTCTGCTTATAGACTTACCCAAGAAGACAACGAGGAAATTGAGAAGTTGGCCAAAGACCCCAGGATAGGAGAAAGGGTTCTTTACCTACCATTTGTCTCTAGCTTTCGGCTACTTTACTAGGAAATTATTTTCTGTTGACATTTCTTTCCCGCTTTTTCAGATCATCAAGTCCATTGCGCCATCAATTTATGGCCATGAGGACATAAAAACTGCAATAGCGCTTGCAATGTTTGGAGGCCAAGAAAAGAATGTTGAAGGGAAGCACCGGTTGCGAGGAGATATAAATGTACTCCTTCTTGGAGATCCAGGCACAGCAAAATCACAATTCCTTAAGTAGGAACATCATCAACCAATTTGAAAATCACAATTCATTGAGTAATACTATCATTAACTAATTTGACAATCGCTTGGTTTTTTTACCTTTTTTGTGAAGGTATGTTGTGAAGACGGGACAAAGGGCTGTTTACACTACTGGCAAAGGAGCTTCTGCTGTAGGGCTTACAGCTGCAGTGCATAAGGACCCAGTCACTCGGGAATGGACTCTTGAAGGAGGGGCCCTTGTTCTGGCCGATAAAGGAATCTGTCTTATTGATGAGTTTGACAAAATGAATGACCAGGACAGGCAATGAGACATTCAAACTTCTTTTGGATTTAATTAGAATAGCATAATGTCAATAGGCATTTATAGAAAAATTTAATCTGAGGTTTGCTTAAGAGTTTCTTCCCTTCTTTTCAGGGTAAGTATCCATGAGGCAATGGAACAACAGAGTATAAGCATATCGAAGGCTGGAATTGTCACTTCTCTACAGGCTCGTTGTTCTGTAATTGCTGCTGCAAATCCAATTGGAGGAAGGTAAACAGGCTTGGATATGGACATGGATGAAAATTTTAGTATAAGCATCGATTACGGCCGTATAGTATCAGCTATAACAGGCTTCATAGGTTGATCTCAAATATTGTTTTTGTTGTAAATCGGAACTTGGGGGATAGTATTGACATGTATATCATTAACACAATAACATATCATTATATTATCGTAGTATCATAGGCATGATATTGATATGTACTAACCGATGTTTCATTCCATGATGTAAGGTCAGCCCGGCGATCTTATCACAAACTAAATGTCCAATGGATGTCCTTTTTTTCTTTAAAAAATCTCCTCCACATCTCCATGCTCAAGTTGCATTAACATTTCTTTCTTCCCATGAAATTCCTTAAGTGGCTGATTTTTATTGGAATTACTTGTAGATGCTTATATTACTGTAGTGATATGATAGGATTTGAATGTATAATAGCCCCTAGTGCTGTTTTAGCATGTTTACTAGTTCATAATAATTCATTACTAACCATGATGAGTAATTTCCAGATATGACTCCTCCAAGACTTTCTTGCAGAATGTTGATTTGACGGACCCCATCATTTCTCGTTTTGATATCCTGTGTGTTGTTAAGGTTGTTATTCTACATGCTTTGCCACGTTCCCTGCATGTGTAAGCTTTATTGAGAAATGGGTTTTGATTAAATGAAGGATGTGGTGGACCCCGTAACGGATGAGATGCTTGCAAAGTTTGTGGTTGATAGTCATTTCAAATCACAACCTAAGGGTGCCAATATAGAGGATAAGTCATTAGACAACTCTCAAGCGGACCCTGATGACTCCTCACACCAAGTTGATCATGAGGTTATGCATTCTAAAATCTGCTAAGTCATCTATAAGCTAGAAAGCATCATTGTTGTTGAATTTTCTTCCTCTTTTCAGATAATCCCTCAGGATTTGCTAAAGAAGTACATCACATATGCTAAGTTGAATGTATTCCCAAAATTCAAGGATTCTGATATGGAGAAGCTTACGTCGGTTTATGCTGAATTGAGAAGAGAATCTTCGGTGAGATTAACTTTTCATCTTATATTCTTTTTTTCTTTGAATGACAAAATCATATTCATATCAATGACCCCATTTAGTAAGACTGAAGTTTTTGTTATTTTTTTCTTTTTGATTTAAATGAGTGCAACTTACCGTGTATATTGACACAAATCTTCAAATTTTACACTTAATAGCATGGACAAGGAGTCCCAATAGCTGTGCGGCACATAGAATCCATGATTCGGATGTCCGAAGCACATGCCAGAATGCACCTCAGATCACATGTCACACAGGAGGATGTTGACATGGCAATTGGAGTATTGCTTGGTTCATTCATTTCAACACAAAAATTTGGTGTACAAAGGGTTCTGCAAAAGGTACAGCCTTTCCATTCAACTTCTCTATATATTTCTTTTTGCTACTGTCAAATTGATATATTTGTTCTATTCCAGCATGCTTTGTTTTCTTCTTGCAAGTTTCAAATGTGTTATTCATCTTCTATAGATGTTGCTTTTGGTAATACCAAACACGACATTGCGAAAATTGATTAGTAGGACAAAATGTTGTTGGAAGGTAGATGCTTCAGCTGAGAGATGTTATTCTGTGAGTAGAAAAAATGTTGTCTACTTCAGACCTGAGACTGTCATTTAAAATGTGATGAACATTCTGGGATAGTATTTGAAGCATTTTGAAACATTCATTTCCTTTTGCATAGAATTGAGCTGTTTTTTTTTTCTTGTGTTATTCAACTTGTAGTTTCATTTATAAAGTGGTGGCCTAGTGCATTAGTCTTCCACATTGTCAAAACCGGGGAGGGTCAAAGATACTGACCCAAATGACTAATGGGGCTTTGCAGTATTCTATTTACTACAGAAGTTCCAAGAGAATACATAAAAGGAATGATTTCAATAAAAATAGATTGCTCTTGCATATCCCTACGGAACTAAGTACAAAAAGATTAAAAAAGAGAACCATTTGATTTGATTTGTTTTAAATTGCCTTGAGATGATCTTCTTAAGTTGATCATTGTTGTCAGTTGATCATTGTTACACTCTTAGTCTAATAAATGAGAACCAACTATATAACAGCTGCATCAATATTGATAATTCAAGTATTACATGTGTCGTTATGCTATCTAAAACAATCCTATCAAGTGGCAAAGAACATACATCTGAAGCATCACCAATAATTCAGCAGAATTCTGTATTCTTTGAGAAATCAGTTGCAATGGAGGGACCACGAGCTGCAATTAGAATCTTCACTTCATATTACACATTCTCCAACAGAGAAATCAACAGATTAACTAATGCAAACAGAACAATGCAGTAGAGGACAAATGTACTGTTACATTGGATTCAAGATTGTTGCTGATCAGTTAGTTGTTTTGGGCCACCAAGATGAATGCTATCTTAACTGAATTGTAGTAATAACATTGCAGCACTAGCAGTAGTATTAAGGTAGAAGAATAGAAGGGAGGGAGGGAGGGATTTGACTTGAATGGAATTGTTTCACTTGATTTGTTTACAAGGAATCGGATTGGCAGGCCCAAATTCTCAAATTCTGTTTTTCCATTTCCTTCTGTTTCTTCTTCTCTTGTTCTTCATTCGTATCTCAATGCTTAAACTGACATCATTCTATCATTAGTAACTATTGAGAATTACCCTCAATTGTTACAAATTGGTATCAGATTCCAGTCCTATCCTGTTACCATCATCGTGCACATATTTATTACATGGCTGCCAACAAAATTCCAGTTGAAAAGCAGCTTAAACAATTCAAGGGTGAAAGGCAGGAGCAATTTAATGTGCAGAACAGTAAGTAACAGCAAGTTCTTGATGACAGATTCAGCTGAATGGATGACAGACATGTTGGGGTTCGAACGGCCCGGATCCACCCGATCCGGTAGCAGCGGAATACCCGAACCCCCGTCATCGTCAGCCACCATATAGTAGAAGCAAGGAACACAAGAGATGCACAATATTTTTTTTACGTGGAAATTCCTTCTCAACTAAGAGAAAAAAATCACGGGACACAAAGTTCACAAATAGATTCACTATGTAAAATGGTTACACAATTTCAGAGACAGAATACAGGAACCACCCTGACTACACAAGCCCTAGAGGCAAAAACTGAAGAATAGAGTACGATAATACAAAGGCTCACTCTTTGTGTTTCTCTCATTGCTCTACTATGTAAAATGGTTACACGAATTCAGAGACAGAATACAGTACCCACCCTGACTACACAAGCCCTAGAGGTGAAAACTGAAGAATAGAGCACGATAATACAAAGGCTCACTCTTTGTGTTTTTCTCATTGCTCTCTCTTTCTACTATTTCTCTCATCACTGTGGTGCTCTCTGCTATCATATTTTATAAGTGTTGATGATCGTCGTTTCACCCCCGCACTCATGCGGCCGGCGCACAACGCCCTTGGTGTTGTCTCGCACACCAGCCTAGTCACCACCTTGGTGGCTTTCACATACCACACATTGGCTGAAGCTCCTAGACGTCCTGGCTCCAACTAATCCCATCTGCCCAGCTGGTCATCTTGCCACATCTTCACAAGCTCCCGAGCTTCTTGCAGGTACATGCCTTGCAAGACGGCACATGCTCTGCATTGTGCAGACACATGCTCTGCAACCCAACTGCCAGTCTGTCGACCAAACCTAAAAAGACATTTGTCCGCTGCCAACTGTCACTTTCCACAGTCTCCTAGGCTTATTACTCAGTTGGTCAACTTTTCATTGACCGTCTTCAACATTTATCCGGTCAACCTCCGTTGACCGTCTTCTGCTACCATCCGGTCAACCTCCCCATTGACCGTCTTCTGTTGCCCGTCCGCCATCTAGTAGTACTCCTGCAACCCTAAGACGGTCAACCTCTTGTTGATCAGAATCTACAGTTGACCATCCGCCGGTCAATCTCCATTGACCATCCATTGTTCTCCTCCAGAATCCGTTCTTCGGATTTGTTCTCTACAAATCCTTCGATAACAAACCAATTTGTTGGGTTACTCACAAGGGAGTGACCAGACCCAACAAGATACAGTCAAACGGATGATAGAATAGATCTCTTTATGGCTGATGTCAAACAGCTTCTTCAACCAAAGCCATCTTCATTCTCCACTAACCAGCCAGCAAGTAATTACCACAACAGATGATATCTGTAAATCCACATCCTAGAAACTCAGTACCTGAACTTGATATTGCAACTAGACAACAAACACATTTCCACTAACCCAAACTCGGTTTTCCTTCTTTTGATGGTCAGGGAACCAGATCCTGGCTATTTAAATGCCAAAAATACTTTAGTTTCTATCAAATTCCACCATTTCAAGAGATTGAAATCGCCTTAGTCTACTTGGAAGGTCAAACATCTATATGGTTTCATTGGGATGTCACAACCGTGAACCAGAATTCATGAAAAATATTCACACAAGACATTTATAACAGATTTGGTGATAGAACCTTTGTGGATATTGTGGAAGAAAACAATGTGAAGACAAGTTTGAAGAGCTCCGAGCCTTAATGCTACAACAGAACCAGGGACTCTAGGAAGCATACTTTGTTTCAAGTTTCTTGATTGGCTTAAAGGAGGAAATCAGACTTATGGTAAAATTACTCAATCCATCATCATTGTGCCAAGCCTTTCAGCTAGCTTTTCACAAGAAAAAGCTTTTGATGCCATTCATCAGAAAAACAAGATTCCACTCAGAACAAGCTACAAAAAGCAACCTAATTCTTGAACCCACTTCTATAGCTCCCAAACCGCTAGTCCAAAAGTCAGAACCCTTATCTCAACAACAATTGTCTCGGGAACAAAAAAGAGGCCTTGGCTTATGTTACAAATGTAATGAGAAATCCTCTCCATGCCATAGATGTCAATCTAGTCATTTCAATGCTATTCTGGGAGATCAATATGATATGGATCTGGAGGAGATCATTGAACAACCACTACGGCAAGAGGAAGTTTCTGAAATTTCAGTCAAACCTCTGTCTGTCCAGCCATCAAACAACATCATCAAATTTAAAGAATTTACTCACAACCTTCCTATATATATTCTCATAGATAGTGGCTGTACCCACAGTTTCTTGGATCCTAAAATTATAGCCACAAAAGCGCCTTTGCAAAAATCTATTCCTCTAGAAGTCACAGTTGCTAATGGCAACAAAATGTTGAGTGACTCACAATGCCCTTTCATTCCTTGTTCAATGCAAGGGCAATCCTTCCAAGCCACTTTTCGAATTCTTCAACTTGGGAGATATGAAGAAACACATTGTAAGATATATCCAGTTTTCTATGTTTCCTTACTGAAGAACACATTGGCCAAAAGCATATTCTTCAACCTACACTGCTTCTTCTCAATGATCAAAAAGCTATTATCATAGCTCCACAGAATGTTCTAAACACCAGAACAGTT
>JAOVVI020007262.1:0-14991 GCA_028571085.2 Nepenthes alata | reverse complement strand
ACGCCAGCCGTTGACCGGAAGAAAGACCATTGAGCCAGGAGAAGCTCAGGAGCAGCACTGACAACTTGCTTTCCAAGATAGTCAACGCTTCTGTTAACCAGAAGTATGACCGATTAACCGTATGAAGGTCAGGCTTCAAGGGGGCCAAGTCCAGTTTAGCCCACACGTCTATCCTCGGCCAGCAACGGTCTTCTCCTCTCATTTTGTGCTCTCTACAGAAGGCAATCTCTATTGTAATGGTTATCAATAGATTTAATGCGCATCCCAGAAGAAAGACGCACAAATCCTTTCCTTGTCTGTTGGAAACCCTAGCAATTACAGAACATAGAAGGAAATCAATCCATCTAGCGACCGTTATTACCATAAAGGCTCCACGCCAAAAAAGACAACGATCCCAACAGGATGCGAGAATCAAGCCCTTCTGCACAAGGAAGGCATCGCAGCACAACGGTTATAAAAGGCCATGGAGTTCTCACTCCAAAGGAGGCTCTCATTTGCCCACAAAAGTTATCTACTTCAAAGCTCACACGCTTTCAGAATATGAACGCTCTCTCTCTCTCTTTGCCGCTACGTTTTTAACAAACACAGTGCTTAAAACAACGCTTCTCACGAGCCACCAAAGCCTCTCTCAATGAGAGCACTCTTTCATCACAAATACTCTCTGCATTCTTCGTGCATCATTTACTTTTACCTTCTTAATTTGAAGGTTGTTTACTGACTTGAGTATCATAGTATTTTCGGTAGAATAACCTCCCGCCATCACCTGACTCTTGTTCATAGTTGTGGTGTGTAGGATTCATACTCAGTAGATGGAGTCGGGCTTAAACGATCGACTTGACTGAAATCTGTTCGAAATTTAGATCGAGAATGCATTAATATCTATTGAGATTTAAAAAATTAAAATATAGCTTATATACAGATAAAAAAATATATATTAATTATAAAATGATGAGATACACATATAATGTCTCACACACACACACACACACACAATGAATTAGAATATGGTTTATTTTATGGAATTTTAGAGTGTACAAAATTTAAAAGAAATTGATAAAAAATAACAAAAATAAAAAGCAAAACAAATATCCCGCCTCCTCTCTCACCTGCCCCCTCCATCTTCGATTATTCTTATCCCATCACGCCATTCTCTTTATACCTTCGTTTTCCCCACTCCGTTTCTCTACCCTCCCTCCGTGGAATTCTCCCACCCTCTTCTTCCCCCTCCTCCATTGACCATCCTTTTCGAAGTTATCTTCCCAATTGAAAGCCCCTTTGTCAAACTAACTCCATACCACCATGAAGTTAGTCGGTTGGTGCTAAATTTTAGGACCGAGGTTTGTCGTCTATTTGATTCTGAATTTGTCGAAGTATTTTGTTTTATGTACTTTAATTCTGTGTTTCTGATTTATTATTGTCGTTGAGAACCTGTATTTGTTTCGCCTCTGTGTGGTTCATGGCTAATGACGACATCGCAAATGGAAGGGGTTGTTGCCATGTTGTCATTAAGCTATAAATGAAGAAACATGCCTGCTTCGGTTTGGGCAAGTACACTAATTGTGTAGAAATACGAGAAGAGAGACAAAGAGGTCTCCTATATTTCAGTGTTTATAAATGTATAATGGGACATCCTATTATAAGAAAACGTAGCTGCATAAACTGAAAAAGTTAAAATAATAATAATAATTAGATAAACAACCTAAATTAGAACATAACAATCCTCTAATTTAGGAAGAATATTATGTATATTCTATTATATATAAATAATATAAATTAGATGATAGTAATCTTCTAATTTAGAAAGGCTATAATATCTATAGTATTCCCTATCAAACTCAAGATGGTTTGGAAGAACCTAATTTGAGTTTGAAAACTAAATCAATGTGGTGATCAGGTGGATGAGCTTTTGTAAAGATGTTATTTAGCTAACTAGTCAAAGAAATCGAGAGGAGGAAAAAAATGCTCTTTTAAGGTGACAACTTACAAAATGGTAATCAATCGCAATGTGTTTTTTGTGTTTATAAAACACATTATTGAGAGTAATTTGGGTAGTAATATGATCATCACAATAAAGGAGAGTTCCATTGGGTTAAGGGAGACCGATATCTAGTAAAAGCCAACAAAGCTAGAGAAGCTCAGATCTAGTATCAAAAAAAGCATGATATTCAGCCTTAGTGTTAGAATAGGCAACAATGGTATACTTTTTATTGCGTCAAAAGATAAGAGAATCCTCTAATAGGTAGAGAAAACCTATAGTAGACTTTTGATTAGTAGGGTTATCTGCTCAATCAGTATCAAAATATACACAAAACTCTAATAAAAAGTGAGAGTAAAAGTGTAGCCTATAAAATAGAGTACCCTTCACATAATAGAGAATATGAAGAACAGTTATATAGTGAATAGAACGTAGAGTTAATAGAAATTGATTGACATGATGTATAATATAGGTTATATTAAGGCCGGTAACAGTGAGGTGTATGAGACCCTAACCAATTGATAATAAAGGGTAGCATTTAAAAAAGATTCACCATCAGTAGTACAAAGTTTAATGTAGTATAGAAGCTCAGATCTAGTATCAGAAAAAGCATGATATTCAGCCTTAGTGTTAGAATAGGCAATAAGGGTATGCTTTTTATTGCATCAAAAGATAAGAGAATCCTCTAATATGCAGAGAAAACCTATAGTAGACTTTTGATTAGTAATGTTGTCTGCCCAATCAGTATCAGAATATACATGAAACTCTAATAAAGAGTGAGAGTAAAAGTGTAGCCTATGAAATAGAGTACCCTTCACATAATAGAGAATACGAAGAACAGTTATATAGTGAATAGAATGTAGAGTCGATAGAAATTGACTAACATGAT
The DNA here is from genome assembly GCA_028571085.2 of Nepenthes alata. Lineage (NCBI taxonomy): Eukaryota > Viridiplantae > Streptophyta > Magnoliopsida > Caryophyllales > Nepenthaceae > Nepenthes > Nepenthes alata. Next base: position 12,127 of record JAOVVI020007262.1, on the reverse strand, counting down.
GTATAATATAAGTTATATTAGGCCTGGTAAGAGTGAGGTGTATGAGGCTCCCAACCAATTGATAATAAAGGGTAGCTTTAGAAAAAGATTCACTATCAGTAGTACAGAGTTTAATGTTTTGTTCAAGAAAATTAATAGCCATTTTACAATTAGTGAGCCCAGTATGAGAAAGAAGATTGGAAGCATACCAAGTCTGTGTTGAATGGTATCCATTAGAGATGGGAGATACCTCAAGTGTAAGAAAGTAGCAAGGAAAATTGAGATATTTCATTTTAAAGTGCTAATCTAAAAAGCATTTTTCAAGAATGCTAGAACGATTATCACCAGTAATATCATATTATCAACGTAAAGTAGGAGAATAGTAATACCGGTAGTAGTATGACGTGTAAAAGGGGTAGACTCTTGAGAATTGGAAGCAAACCCAAGCTATGAAATAGTTGAGTTTAACTTGGCAAACTAAGTACGAAGAGCCAGCTTAAGACAACATAATGCTTGTCAAAGATCTACAGTGGAGGACTCTAAAGACGTGATTGTGATGTTGGGGTCATTGGATGACCCAAACATGTCAAGAGTGGTTAAGCTTGCAGGCCTTGCATCAAATGAGAAATATAGGAAAGGATCGATAGTCAAATCAGTAAAAATTTGAGAGAAAGTAGAAGGGTCTAAAGGGAATGAAGAGGAATTAGTAAAGTTTTTATATTCTTGAATCTTAACATTCTTAGAAATATGAAGACGCTGGGTTATATGATCGTAACACCGATAGCATTTATGTTTAATACTATAACCAAGTAAGTAACAAAATCGATAACGTGGTTTAAGTTTGGTATGCTCATAAGGTAGTAAGACAAAGCAAGTACAACCAAAAATTTTGAGAAGGGAATAATCAAGTACCTTTTTATAGAAACACTCATATGTGATTAGTTTGAAATAGTGGGAGATGGAACTCGATTAATAGTATAGATGGCTGTAAGGGAAGCTTCTCCTTAAAAGGACTTAGAAAGAGAAGTGGTGAGGAGAGTACGAACAGTGTTAAGAATATAACAATATTTACGTTTAACACAACGATTTTGTTGAAAAGTGTATAAGCATGTCCTATGAGGCACAGTGCCCGTTTGTTGAAGTTTGTTAAAAATAAGGTAGAGGTATATTCCATATATTCTATAGCATTATCGAAATGAAAGATATTGATAGTGATCAAATTGAGTTTTTATCATATGTTGAAAATTACAAAAGGTGTTAAGTAGCTCAGAGCAATAATGTAAAAGGTAAATCCATATATAGTGATTGTAGTTATTGACAAAGATAACAAAATAGTAAGACTTGCCCTTTGTTGGAACAAGGGCGGAACTCAGATGTTGGATGAACCAAAAATGATGTAGAAGCCAAAGAGCCACTTTTATTAAAGAGAAAGTTGTTTGTTTACCTAATTTACAAGACATGCAGTCAAAAGTAATTTGGTCTAAATAACTAATAGAGGCTAAGTTCTGATGCCATGTAGAAATCGAGAAGAGAGATAAAGAAGGTTTTTCAGTATTTCTGTATTTGTAACTGCACAATGAGTCATCTTTTTATAGAAAAAAGAGGCTATCAATTTGGAAAAAGTTATAATAATGGTAATTATATATATAATCTAAATTAGAAAATATCAATCTTCTAATTTAGGAAGGATATTATATTTATCTTAATATACATAAATAGTGTAAATTAGAAGATAGTAATCTTCTAATTTATGTAGAACATAATATCTGTAATAACTTCTTCATGTTGAAAAAGATTATGTTGTAGAAATACCTTGGCATAGCTAGGTTTGCATTTGAGAGCGTTTCAACAAAACAAGAGAAATACCAACAAAAATTACACAATCACACATGCATATTGGGCTCAGAAAGTTGTTTGAGGTTGTGCTTCGTTGCCCCAAACTTGTAGACTCAAACTTGTAATGAAGAAGCTACCTATATTGTAGGATATTGACCATTAACCTGAACAAACCGGTTAACCTGACCAGTCATTAGCCTCAAACTTTTGTATGCCATGTTCAAAATTTATGATTATTATTGACGGGTATGATAAAAAAAAATTAGGCCTAATCATATTTTTGGGCTAGAAATTGTCGCGAATGAAAATTACCAGCTCATGCTAGCCCAAATTTTGAATTGTTTGTAAACATCAATTTTCATATTTTAGATAAATACCTCATTTAAAAAGAAAAGTCTTGGTAAACTATATTTTTGTGTAAATAATATGTTTTATGTAAAGTTTCTTTTTTTAATATATTTTTAGGCAAGATTTTTTTTTTTTTAAATCTAATTGTTAATTTTTTTAATATTTGATATTTTTAGATATTTAAATATGGACTTAAAAAAAAAAAAACTTGTAACCGAAATGGCTGTAGTCTAGCCTGAGCTGACTCGCATTTGATTATGGAAGCATGGTTATGGCTTTTGGCCTGACAAACTGGCCTAACTCCAGCCCTTCCTGATTTGATGGTCATACTTTCTCCTCTATGACCAGTCCAGTTTTGTTCATGTTTAGATCAAATATAAGGTTAGATCACAAGGGTGGGAATTGCCGTGAAAATAGGAGTTTGGTGTTTCAGCTCCACATTTTCCTCTCACATTCTATGGACAACCACAGGCCAGTTGCTGACATCCACAGCTTTCACAAAACAAACTGTAATGCCCCAAAGTATCAATTGTATAGTTTGTTCTGGATTCTAGAATAAGTTCCAAATCTCCTATGATCTCTCTGACCCATATGTGAAACATTTACAACAGGAAAGGTAGCTGTAAGCTTCTTGCTAATTTTGGTCATTCCTTAGACAATGGTGGAAGCTATTTAGGCTCACTTCCAGTATATGAACTGGTTCAGAAAACCAAGCTGCAACTTCAGCCCTTCCCAAACATCCTTGCTGTAGCTGAAACTGAGGAATAAATTGCTTGTGATTCTGTTTCTGGCTGCTGCATAATACATGAGCCAAATCCTTCTGGTACCTTACTGCAGAATTCTATCCTGGCTTTTCAATTGATTTTGAGTCATTGTTAAAATATATTAGAATATACTATTGGATTATACTTTAGGATATGCTTTGATATATTCTTTATAAGGATAGTTTAGTATTTTTTGGTATTTGTAAATGACCTTATATAAACATGTGATTAAATTTAACCCTTATAGGTGGTTTTTTTCATATCCTTTTTTTTAAATAAGTTTTACAAGGTATCAAAGCGGATTATTTTTAAACCCTAGCTGCCACTGATGATTTTCTTTTGATCAAAGGTGTGCCTTCAGCCTATTAACAAAAGCCCCAAAGCAAGCCTGCGTTGTAGATTGATCTCTAGATTGAGTTGTGATTTGTGAGTATTATTCAATTTCTCTCCTCGTGGCTTGTATTTTGGGTTGTGATTCTGATTTGATTTATTGGTATTCTCCAAATTCTTCGTGAGTTGGTGTTTGTGAATTTTCTGGTGTGAAGTTTCACTGCTGCTATTGCGTATTTCAGTAGCCTGGTATTGCGTACCTGTTGCCATGCTGTCATCATCAACATTGTCTGCAGTGCATTCTCGAGCTCCTGCCGCATCGTAGCTGGCAATTTAGTTTTTCTATGTTAGGAAACTTCAAACACTGAATGTCCATTCAAAGGCCATGCTTGGATTAATCCAGAAACCACATATTCTGTCACCCAGCTTCATGTGTGGCCTAGTTATGTTTCTTAAATTTCAGTGACCCAATTCCACGATCCCAATTTTCAGTACCTCCTTTCCCTGGCATGACCACCAGTGCAGCCATCACTACCACTATGAAATCAGTTATTTACTTATTGATGAAATTTATGCTTGCCGCTGATCAATATTAAATCTCTATTGATTTTGAATCTTGCGGTCAACCTTGCTTTGTTGGTATTCTGCTTTCAATAATTTGCTTCTGTTATTCTATTATTGGTACTTCTGTTATTTGTCCTTGTGGTCTTCTTGGTGCATTTTTAATCTCTTTTAGCTTTAATCTCATGGATACTTATAGTATTTTTGATAGAGGAGGCAATAAAAGATGATTGATTTGTTCTCAGTACGGTAATGTTGGTCATGTTGAAAATAAGTGCTGGCTATTACATGAGAGGCCCAGTATAACTTCTAATCATGTGGTACTATTATTCAATTCAATAACCACAACGCCTGTTTTTTAACATTCTCTTGGGCTTGACTCATTGTCTCTGGTGTCTCTGATCAAATGATTGGATTCACTTATATCTTATTTGATTATTGATTTTGCTCTATTATTCTTGTCATTACATTAGCTAATGGTTCCTCAGCAAAGGTTGAGGGTGTTAGTTCTACTTTTTTGACACGAATTTTGTCTCTTATTGGTTCTTTACTTGCCAAATTTTTTATACTGTTTATTATTAGTTAATAAGTTTATTCAACAGTATGATTGTTGTGCAGTATTCTTCTCCACTTATTGTCAGTTTCAGAACCTTACTCAATGAAGGTTATTTGTTGAGGTCGTTGCAATCCAAGAGACCTCAACCCGTTTGATGCAGAATTTAATCCTATTATTTGTTATAATGCCACATCTACGTTCTTTGATCTTCATTTAGGTTGGGTCATCCATTTCTTTTTAACCTGAAAAAGTTATGTTGACTTTAATGTTAGTTAATAACTTGATTTGTGACTCATGTTAATTTGTTAAACACCATCGCAGGTCATATTTTCCTCATGTAAATCCAAGTGCCTCTACTTTTTTTGACTTAGTACACCTAGATATTTAGGGATCATGTTCAGTTCTTATAAGATGGGACTTTGTTATTTTATTTCTTTTGTTGATGAATTTTTACTAGTTATTTAGTTATACTTGATGAAGAATTGTTCTAAGTTATAGTTCATTTTGTATGTTTTATGCTGAAATTAAGATTTGATTATTTACTTTTATATGTACTTTATGGAGTGGCAATAGTCAAAAATATTTGTCTACTTTTTTATCATTTCTATCTCTATATGAGATTTTTTATGAGTCATCTTGTCTTATTACACTCCAATAAAATAGTATGGTTTAGAGGAAGAATAGGTATTCGATGAACGTTGCTCAAGCTTTCTTATTCCAAATGGGTGTTCCAAAGATCTATTGGGGTAATGCAGTAATAACAATTTGTTATCTTATCAATCGGATACCATTGGATGTTCTTTTGGGGAATTTCTTATCATGTGTTATTTTCTGGCAAGCCATTATATTTTCTTCCCCCCAAAGATTTTTGGTTGTGTAAATTTTGTCCGTGATATTCAACCTCTGGTGACAAAGATTGATCATAAGTATTTGTGATTGTATTTTTCTTGGATATCTTCATACTCAAAAGGGGTATTTGTATTTCTCTCTATAGTTTGGACGTTTTCTAGTATCCTCTAATATCGTATGTCATATGTTTACACTTTTTCATCCCGATGTATCTTTAATGAGTCCATCATTGAATTTCTCTCCTGAGGACATATTATTGTATATAAGAGTGTTTATAGGATTGGATCTCTTGCACCTTTGTCACTTGTGCCTCCTGTTAAACAAGCATATGCTTGTGGTCCTCGTTAGGTGTTTGGTTCCTCTCTCGGAGTAGATATGTAGCCAAGCACTATTAAGTCTTAATCTAACTATGGATCTTAATATTCCTAATTAAGGAACCGATTCAGACTTTTCAATCGTATTACAAAAGGGTTATCGCAACTATGCTCAATATCAATTGTTTACCACGCTATCTTATGTTATGTTTCATCTTTTACATTAGGTTTTTTTGACCTCCTTGGACTCGATTACTGTGCCTTGTTCTGCGTCCGAGGCTATTTGTCATCCTAGTTGGCATGCATCTATGAAGGAAGAGGTGTCTGTAGTCGAGTACAATCACACATGAGATCTAATCTCTTTGCCTCTACAGAAGAAACCCATTAGTTATAAATAAATTTATACAGTTAAAGTCAACCTAGATAATTTTTTAACTTGGTTGAAAGCCCTTCCAGTGGTCAAAGGGTATGCTCAAACATATAGGATGAACTATATTGATATGTTTTCTCATGTCGCCAAGTTAACTTTTGTTAGGTTATTTATCTCATTAGCTACTACTCATCACTTGCCTTTATAGCTATTAGACATCAAGATTGTTTGGATTCAATCCCTTTACATCATTAGCTACTGCTCGAAGGGAGATTGGATATGTCTGTTGGCTAAAGAAGTTATTGTATGGTTTGAAATAGTTCTCGTAAGCTTGGTTTGACAAATTCAATAAAGCTGTGTATAAGTTTAGGCTCTCTTGTTATAATAACGGTCACTCTGTATTCTATCGTCACTCTAATACGGGATATAATCTCCTTGTAGTGTATGTGGATAATATTGTAAAAATTGGTAGCGATAGTACTTGCATTATTGATCTACAATTGTTTCTTTAACGTCAATTTCAGACTAGAATTTTTGAAATTTTGAGTTATTTTAATGAAATTGAGGTTGTTAGATGCTATCATGGCATTTTTCTTTTGCTAAGTGCATTGTGAATTTACTTCAAGAAATCGGTATGGTGGACTCAAAGCCTTATGATGCTACCATGAATTCAGAAATTAAGTTATCACTAGATGATCACAAGATTCTTATTTAACCAGAAAAGTATCGATAATTAGTTTGCAAGCTCAATTACTTTATTGTGACTTGTCTAGATATTGCCTTCTCGGTCAGTGTCAAGAGTCAATTTGTCCTCGTATTCCTCATTTGATGCTTATTATGAGATATCTTAAGAATATACCAAAGTAAGGGTTGCTTTATGGTGATTATAGTTATAATTAAGTCGATAGCTTTCTTGATGCTGATTAAGCTTTAATCGTCATGTGATCAAAAGTCTATCAAAAATATTGATTTTTTATTAGAGGCAACCGTGGACATCAAAGAATAAGAAATAAAATGTAATAGTTAAGTGCAGAATTAAAATATTAAACATTGACACATGTAACTTGAGAAGTTTTGTGGCATATGCAATTATTCTAGTTTATTGGTTATAATAGTTCTGGGTCTTCTTATTATAGTGTGATAATCAAAGAATCATTTCTATTGTATCAAATTTTGTATTCGAATGTATAAAGTATGTTCAGATAGATTGCCACTTTATTCGTGAGAAACTCCAACAAAGCATAATTTACATTCATTATGTGAAGAATGAAAATTAGCTTGTAGACTTTATTAGAGTTTGAGTTACATATAATTATAACAAGTTTGGTATAATAAATATTAATATTCTAGATTAAGAGGAAATGTTAGAATATATTTTAGGATATTCTATGGTATATTCTTTATAATAATAGTCCATTATTGCTAATATTTGTAAATAACCTCATATGTGCGTGTAAATAAACCTACACCGAGATTTTTAAGTTCTACAATAACCATCCAAGAATTTAATTGTTCTTATGAAGACTAGCATTAGACATACTACCACTGGATTGGAAAATTTTGGTGCTATGATATAGCTTTGTATTAGCTAAGTTCACCCATAAATAAGCTGGATCAAATGCTGACATCCACCACTGGGTAAACCACCATCTTTCAGATCCCCTACTCATTTTACCATAGAGGCGATGCATAGCAGTAGCTCTCCTGTGAACACAGTTTACAACTTTCATTATAGACACTCTTCTCGAAATTGTGAAAGCGTGGAGTTAAAATACGATTCTAACCAAGGAATCTTGTTGTTCCTGACGTTCTAGCTACAGGAAAACCATGAACGGATAGCTTTTTCTTGTTTTCTTCCCAACTTATTGATCTAAATCCTACTTGTTTTAAGGAGCGATTTCCCTTATCGGACTCTTATTGCCCAACCAAATAGCATAGAGCTAATGTGTTTCACTTATTGAGCAACATTCTTCACCAACCTTGGAACTTTAGAATGCATGCGTCTAATTTCATACAAAGCATGAAGAACGGAAAATTTTCTTTTCCTAACTGCATATTTAAGAATGGATTCAACTTCAGTTTTAAGAGCTAATGACTTCCTCCGATGACCAGCTACTAAGCATTTGATTTCCAAGGATTACTAATTTCCCCCTTTGCTCTGCTTTTTGTGGTGCCATTTCAGCACCCTATTAATGGAGTTTTCTTCCCTTACAGATTAAAAAATTTTGTTATGTTTGGGTCCATTTCACCCAACGGTTCTCCATCTTGAAAAATGGCCCAAATGTGTGTCAGTAGCAGAATTCCATGAAACATTTTTTTTTTGGGTACCAGGCCGCCTCATGGGGAAAAAAAAGAAACGAGAAAAAAAACTATGGTGCCATGCCACTAGACTCCTCTTGTTCATAATGTCAGAACCATTCTCTATAAAACCTGTACTGTATATCTTAATAGTGCTTATGCCCTTCATTGGTAGCCTAGAGATTGAAATCAGTAAAGTTGTATCCCCAAAAACACCGACTTCACAATTGTGATAGGCCACAAAAGCATCTAGTCCACGACAGAGTTCTGAGGTGTCAGTCAAACCTGGGCCATTAGTAGCTTTAAGTCAAGTAGAATCCAAATCCTCGGCCAAATATCCTCGTAACTTTTCAACTTTGCAATACAAGGAAAAGCCTAAATTCTATTTTCTTTGTGTTTGTGGAGACCAAATGTGACTCTTGCGTTAACAATAACAAATGTAGAGATATTTGCCTTTGTGTTTCTGGAATGTTCATTTGTTCAACAATTTGGATTTTTCAGGTAGCATATGCCATTTTTTCTCCATGGTTGCAACGCAAAGCTGAAATTGGATAGGTGAACAATGGAGGGAAGTCTTTCCGTTGTAATCAGCAATTATCATTGCTCCAATTTGAGTCTACATCCAAATCTGCAACAGCGCCCTGTCTCATCTCACTTGCGGCAAGCCAAATTTCAATTCCCTTGCACTAGAAAAAGTAGAAGCATAATTCATGAAAACAGTGGCAATTATTTCAACAATCCTTGCTATATAATTAAGCTTTTCAAAGCCAAACCTCGTGCAAACAGCCAGCTTGTCTTATCAGCTACTCGGGGCGCTCTTCATACTCCATCTATTGCCATCCCACTTGAAGAAGAGATTTCGAGTAATAACACAGGATCATTGCCGCCTAATGACAAAGAAGAGATGTCGCCCAAGATTGACAAGAGTGGGAGGTTTTGCAGCCCAAGAGCGGCCAGAGAGCTTGCCCTGTTGACAGTTTATGCTGCTTGCTTAGAAGGATCTGACCCTCTTCGCTTATTTGATAAGCGATTGAATGCTCCTCGGGAACCAGGGTATGAGTTTGACAAGGCCTCCTTACTGCAATACAACCACATGAGCTTCAGTGGGCCGCCTGTTACCGCCAACACCTTGGAAGAAGCTGATAAACTTCTGCATCAATCCGAAGCAGAATCCTCCATTGAAGCTCAAGTCCTTGCCGCTCCTCCGAAGTTGGTGTACAGCAAACTAGTGTTGCGTTTCTGTAGGAAGCTACTGGTTGCAGTCCTGGATAGATGGGATAAGCATGCGCTAGTGATTGACAAAGTAGCCCCGGTGAATTGGAAGAATGAACCAGCAAGCAGGATACTGGAGTTCTCCATTCTTCATTTGGCAATGTCCGAAATATCGGTGCTTGGTACGCGGCATCAAATTGTCATCAATGAGGCTGTTGATCTTGCAAAGCGTTTCTGTGATGGGGCAGCACCTCGCATAATCAATGGTTGTCTTAGAACCTTTGTCAATGATCTCGAGGAAAGAAGTGGCTCTGCGTTGGGAGGTGAGCATAAAGTGGTCAAGTGATGGAGTGCTATGGGGATGATTTCAGGTATACGTTGAAGAAATTGGCTACCAATTTTGAGGATCTCACAAGCTGATGTGCGACAATGACGCTGGAAAATCTCGTTAGTGGCATACATCTCATGCTTCAACAGCAATTATGACGACAAATCCATTGTGTTAATCCCTTCGGACATTGAATTTATTCAAGTTTCTCATTGATGTACAAAATCTCGTCATTTAATTTCTCTTTACGTCGAAGAAGTATATCTGCTCTGTCCTCTCTAAAGCCGTTCTCTGTTGTTAAATATTGACATTATAATTTGTTTCTCGCCAAATAGCAACGAAACCTTCATCCGTTACATGGCTTCAAAGAAAACTACAACATCTGTTTAATCGGATTTCAAATTTGCTATTCAAAACATTAATAAGTTCTTGATTCTTAGTCATTAATCATTCATTGAATCCTCATTTATCATAGGATAATTTATAGTAAAATCTTCATAAAGCTGCATTTTAAAGAATAGATGGTTGTGTGATTTTTAAACATATATTGAATCAAAAGTGTGGAATAAAATAAGATGTGGACTATTTGTTATGGTCGTGTTGTTAAATGGGCTTTGTCATGCCGGCGCGGTCCATTTTTTTCAGTTGCCGGTATGTAAACGTGCTGACATAGCACGGGATAATTTTGTCCCGACCTAATATGATATGTAGCTTGCTTGTACTAGGTTGAGCTATGCAGTGCCTATTTAGGTACGATTATAATAAAAAATAAAAAGTAAAATTATATAAAGTATTATAAAAAAAAATATATTATATTTTATTTATTCTATCAAATAATTTTAATATTGTAATTTATGAAAGTAAACAAAATATATCTAAGCATGCATTTATTTTTAAACTTTACATATATTTTCACTTGTACGGTACCATCACTTCTAGAGTTATCGTTTTCATTGAAACTCAAAATAATTAAATTTTTTACGTGATTTTTTTATATCTAATCAATTTTTAAAAAAGATATACATTTATATTATATTTGATATTATCGTGCATATTTTTTTGCCAACTATTTGACCCCTAACACTAAATTAATAACACTGTACTTTCTAATAAAATTAAAAGATCTAAAAAATATGTTCTTATTGGTTTTTCATCAATCTAAAATCTACTGCTTATGAACTTAGAAACGTTGCGATATTACAAATAGTGAAGAAATTTAGTTAATATTATATTTTTACTAATCGACTGTATTTCACATAAAGTTCGTATCAAAGAAAATAAATCTCATCCACTGGGAGGTTCCATACCAACTTTGCTTCTGCTACTTGCTTTTCTAATAGACTAATGGTACATTTAGTTGCTAGAATTAAATAAGGTAAAAATAGAATAGTTATTTTCAGGGAATAGAATAGTTATTTTCAGGAAATAGAGTTAGAATTATTATTTTTATATTTAGTTGTTACAATATAATAAAGTAAAAATTAATATTTCATTGTTTGATTTGTAAAATAGTATCAGAAATAATAATAATAATAATAAAACGTAATAATAATAATAATAATAAAACGTAATAATAATAATAATAAAATAATAGTAATAATAATAATAATAAATATGAATAGCTATTTTCACATACGTGGAAATAACTATTTCCTAATAAAATGTGACAATATTTAATTTTGATTAAATTATAATTAAATAAAAAAATATTTATTTTTTTGAGAATAAAGAGGGATTAGAATTTCTATTCCGTCCAACCAAACACCACCTAAATGGTTACGGTGTTGATTTATACAAGTTGTACGTTACTTATATATTGTATTAGACTTGTACCTTTAACACATTTGTATTATTGGTAATCCCCATATTAATATAAAATTTTAAAGAAAATATAAGCTCAATATAAATTTATGCTAAGGGTATATAATTGTGGTGAGACACACAAGTATTTAATTTTTTTTAATATTTTAAAATTTTATTTAAAAAATATAATTAAATATAATATTAGTACATATGTCACTTTTAATAATTTTAATATTACTTAAAATTATTTTTTTAAAATTTTATATTTAAAATCATTATTTTTTTTTTGAGTTGTAAAAAAAAAGACAATGATTTTAAATATAAAGTTTTAAAATCATTGTCAGTGTTATACGATGAAATTATAATTATTTTAATAAAATATAAGTTATAAGTAAATGACAATAATTAACATAATAGTAGATTTTATATTTTATAATGGTATCTGTTGCGTCTCGAGCCCAAGGTTGTCGTACGGATCAGGGAGTCTTTGGATTCCTAAGCACGCGGGGGCTCCAGAACAAGGATCCGATCTCCGTTCCTTAAAACCTGGACCTGCACAACACAGAAATCAAACAAGAG
>JAOVVI020007261.1:0-14992 GCA_028571085.2 Nepenthes alata | reverse complement strand
AAATGTGTAGCTCTATCCACAACTGAAGCCGAATATATTACAATTACAGAGACGTGCAAGGAGATGCTGTGGATGAAGAAATTTGTTCAAGAGTTGGGTCTTCAACAGGAGAAGTGCAGTGTATTCTGTGATAGTCAGAGTGCAATACATCTCTGTAAGAACTTTTCGGTTCACTCGAGATCCAAGCACATTGATGTTCGGTACTATTGGGTGAGGGATGTGCTTGAAGCTGGCCTGTTATCACTGGAGAAGATCAGTACTAAAGACAACGGGGCAGACATGATGACTAAAATTCTACTAAGAGGGAAGAATAAAGTATGCTGCGAGATAGCCGGGTTAATGGATCCAACTTCCTCACGGTTGTGAGGGAAAGTTTGTTGGGGATCACTCCCGTGAAGAAGTTCTTATGAATGGAGAACTAGACTGGATTGGCGGACAAGGTTCAGATGGTCAACAAAATGTTGACCGGTTTGGCGGTCAACAAAATGTTGACCGGTTTGGCGGTCAACAAAATGTTGACCGGATTGGTGGTCAACAAAATATTGACCAGTCTTTTTGAAGAACGTGGGCGGTTGGCCACCCGCCTGGAAATCCTGGACGCCAATAGCTCAGCAGATTTGTTGGAGATACGAAATCTCAAACGGTTATGCAAGAGCGGTTTTTTTGGACAGAGTATATTCTATCATTGGCTGTACAGATTATTGCCCAGAATTTCTGTGGGTGGTTGTTTTTGTTATCAAATGCAAGTTTTGTAACTTGCCATATAGATATGTGTAAGAGATATACACAGGGAGAGAGTGACATAGAGAAAAACGGTGAAGGGAGGAGAAATTATTAGCAAAGATGTGTGTGTATTTGCTGTTACTCTATTCTTCAATTTTTTCATGTTTTCTACTGTGTAAAAGGAAAACAGTTCCCAAAACTCTCTTATATAGTGAAACACATTGAGTGGACGGATTGTCCTGTAGTTTTTTCCTTGATTGAGAAAGTATTCATTGTTTCTTATTCATTTATATTCCTTACTGCCTTTATTGGATCGGAAAAGTAATCCGCCATCTTTCCCAACAATGAGGGGATCAAGAATCACCGAAAGGACTAGTGGCATGAAGAGAAGTTACCAGACTGTCAGTTTCCCAGCTGACAGATGACATCTCCAAAACTTGCTTTGTGTTTTGTTTTTAGGTTGATATGCTGACTGTGATTAATTTGGGCAAGGATGTTCGAGGTTGCATTTTAATGTAACGATAAGGTCACTCTATTGTAACAAAGAAGTAATGACATCATGCATGGAACTAGTCTTTTTGAAATGCAGAGAAAAGTTGCAGATATCTTTACCGTACCTGAACTCTATGATCTAAGAGCTTTGTATGCTGTGTTTTATTTTTTCGGTCGGTAAGCTTGTTTTTCATTAAATGGTGATAATCCATACAGCTAACCTTGTAGGGAACGCAAGGCAAGTTCAACTGACAGGCTCCTTATCACTGAGGATGAAAGATAGGAAAGCCATGGCCATCTCTATATGTCATATTGCTTAGACACATTGGATATGGATAGCTGCTCTTTAATGGCTGCTGTGTCTGACAGAGAAGGAGTTTTGGAATGTTATAGTCATAATGTCGCACTTAATCTTTTTGCATATGGGTCTAGAAATATGATTATTATAGTGAAAGATTCGATTACTCCTTTTAACCCAAAAATGGTAGATGGCAGCCACCAGCAGTCTTTTTGGAGTTTCCAACAGATTGCTATATCCACTTATTACAAGAACAATGTGTCTCGTCATACCAGCCTTTAGAAAAGCCCTACAACGACTCATCCAAGATAATGAACTTCCCTAAACCTCGTTAGAAAAACAGACAGCTGACGAAGAGTTGCTAAACTGACTCCTGGCCAATCACCAACAAGACAAATTGCCTTCCTATTCATTTTGTGTGGTTAGGAATATCGATCTAGTCTTGCTTAGATCATGAACTTCCTAAAAAGAAGATTCTTAGGTGTTTTAAATTATAAGAGAAAGCAAATATCTTCTTTTTAATACAACAAAGAAAATTTGTTTGCTGCTGATTAGCTCTATTATCATAAGCTCTCATTATCCAGTCATTCGGCAGCCAAGAAAAGATACCAAGATTGAAAGCCTTCTTTACTAGATGCAGGGTATTTTCTTTCTAATGTGTATTTCTTTATTTAATATTTTTCTCTCCTGAGAGAGTTGGATGGTGATTGTGGTGGGTCTTTTCTGGAAAGTTTTTTTTTTTGGAGGGGGGGGGGGCCGTGTGGGGCCAAGGAATAATTATAAGGGGGTGGAGTTAGGGTATTAAAGACTGGACAACTCCATAGGCTCTTTTAATAATCCAAAATTTAACTTATATGAGTCTCATTATGCAAAAATTGATCAAAGTTCTACCAATTCTAACAAAAAACAGAGAAGTAAAGAAAGAAACTAAGCTCCGCTTCTTCAACCACATTTACCCCTCACCCTTTGGCATCCCCTTAGAACCTCAAAGCGAGGGAGCCTCATGTGTTGGGCTGTTTTATTCCAACGGTGAACCAATCATCTCACTAGGGCACTCACCGTGCGCCAATCATCTTACTTGGGCACTAAGAACACAGTACGATGACAATATCTGCTCGCAAGCTAAAACATGGACATCGATAAGAACCCTTATGAGGGGAAAAGCATGAACATATTCAAACTTCCATAGTAGGTGTATTAGTCACTGAGAAGAATCTTCCATGAGAAATATGCAACGAACAATCATCAAAACAATTCAAGTGCAACTCCAAATGAAAACTGGGAAATCACCTGAGAGAAGGCACTATGAGCACTGGCTGGATCAATCAGAAATGGAACAGCATATCCAAAACATGAGCTGCACCAACCTAATCACCGTTGGGCATGCTGTAAAGAAGGCAGTAAGATGGTCATCCCCCACAGTTTCAACCTGTCAAGTTTCCTCCTTTTACCAATTGATAAAAAACAAATCAAAGTCAAAATTATAAGATGGAGATGTGTACTCCCTCAAAAATAAGGTACATATATATATATATATATAATGAGGTAAAATATGTGAACAAATAGAAAAACCATAAAACACATGCGAAAGTTCGGATGTCTACTAGTAAACATATTCTAAATTATGATTTCATATGAACTATTTAGTATATACAAATATTTAAACCATGTGGAACGCACAAGAAACATAACAAAATCAAAAATATTTAAGTATGTATCTAAAAACACAGAAACCGCAGAATCATATTGAAAACATACAAAAATCTAATAACTATGGACTGGAATGTTTTTTTAGATGATGTGGAATGTCACTTTTTTTACATATGGATGATAGGAATGTTTTTTAAGTGAGTGTAGTACATTAGGATATGTCTGAATATAGACTATTTACAACATAATGGTTCTTTTTTTGTCAAACAGAAAACTTTATATTTTATATCACATATTCAAAATTTTTCCAAATCAATGAAAAGTAAATTCTTTGTTTCTATTTTACAAGGTAGAGTTCTTCTCAAATAATTACATAAAAATAACATGTAATGTCAAATATTTAAAGATTTCATTATTTCCTTTACAATTATTCAAACGTGAATATAAACCTTTAAAATTCCAAATGTTCGATAAAGTGTTTTTTGTTTTTTAAATGTTTGGTAAAAACAAACTTGCATACAAATTATTTCAAAACGAGGTGAAAAAAGTAATATGCATGTGTATTTAAATAATAATTGGAAGAAATATTGGAAGATTTTAACAAAAGACCAAAAAATGGCTTAGTTATACTTTAAACTAAAGGTTTACTAAATCTGACATGAAATGACCTCGAAATCCTTTTCCTTCACCTTCTTTCTCTTTTTCATTCTCTTTTTTCTCCCTTTTTCTCTCTCTTTTCCCATGGAAATGACCAAAATTAGGCGGAAGGAGTTTAAATGCTCAAATTGGCACACAAGCGTTGTATCAGGCATTATGCCTAAACACATGCATGCATGATCGCACTCGTGCGGACATCAGATGCCACTTATTTTGCCCAAATCTCGCACGAATGCTTAGTAAGTGTGGAGGTTCTACCTCAAATGCGCACATGCACCTCACTTACACACATCGGGCGCTGAATGTGTTTCTTCAAATTTTGTTTTTTCAAAATTTTCATTATATAATTATTTTTTATATTTATTCAATGCATAAAATCATGATGCCATGAATATAAATTAGAAAATTGGGTGTTACAACTCTCCCATCATAAAATTCCGTTTTTGAAATTTACTTATCTTATTGAATAATAGATGCGGATATTTATCTCGAATCTCGTTTTCACATTCCCAAGTTGTTTTCTCAAATAAATGGTTTTTCCAAAGTACCTGAACCAATGGAATTACCATAGCATGCAAAAGTTGATGTCGCTTTCCCAAAATTTGAATTGATACTTTTATATGCATCAACTTCTCATTACTATGTAATGGTTATATTTAATGATATGTGAAGGATCTGAAGTATACTCCCGAAGTATCAAATCATGGAATAAGTCATGAAAATCAACCAAATTGGAAGATAAGGCTAATTTATAAGCTACATCTATAACTCGCTGCAAAATTCCAAATAACCTAATAAATCTTGATTTTAATTTTTCTTTCATCTCAAATCTTGAAATACCTTTTATTAGCGATACCTTTAAAAATATGTGATCGCCTGCTTTAAAACTTAAGTTGGATCTCTTGCGATTAGAATAACTCTTTTATTGGCACTGAGTGACTATTAAATGATTCCGAATCATTTTAATCTTATCCGATGTCTCTTGGATTATATGAGGTTTTGAAAGTTGACGATCACCAATTTCTTCACCATTGATCATAGACCGACATCTCTTTTTGTACAATATCTCACATGGAGCTACCCCAATATTGTACAGTTAGCTATTATTGTATACAAGTTCTATTAATGATAAATAATTGTTCCAATTATCCTTCATCTAAAAAACAGAAGCTCTAAGCTTATTTTCCAAGATCTTTATTGTTTTTTCTTATTACCTATCTATCTATGGATGAAAAGTCATATTGAATTTTAACTTCATACCCAATTCTTTATGTAAGTTTTCCCAATTTTAGATACAAATTTTAGGTCTTGATCACAAACAACTAAATCTGAAATCCCATATAACTTCACAATTTCATTGATGTGAAGCTGTACCAAGTGGCTTTTGAAAATGTGGTCCTTTTCAGAAGGAAATAGGCCGATTTTGTCAGTCAGTCCATGATCATCCAAATATAATCATGATTCCTCGCCATCTTAGGCAATCCCAATACAAAGTCTATTGTAATATTTGTTCATTTTCAATTAGGAACTGACAAAGGTTGCAAAAATCCTGACTGCTTTTGATGTTCAGCCTAGACCTGCTGGCAAACAATACATCTTTCCACGAAAGCTTCTATCTCCTATTTCATATTCGTCCATCAAAAGAGATTTTTTATATTCTGATACATCTTATTGATCCCTGGATAGATAGTATATGTTGGAAACCGGCTTTAATACCATATTTGAATTTAGAAGTGTTCCAATTCTGAAAATAATGTGTGGAAGTATAAGGAAGAGGTGATCCGTAATGATGATGAAGTTCCTGTAACAGTGAGAACAAGTCATGATGTTCATGGTGCTGAATGTTAGAACATCAGAATGTAATGGGAAACATCAATACGTGATATCATATCATCAATTCACGAACAAAATTTTGTAAAACTGCTAATCAGTGGCAGGGCAAATATCTGATGTATGAAATGAGGAAATTCAGTAACACAACATACCATACACACGGGTTTATAATGAAGAACGTGAACAGAATATAATGAAGAACTGAGGATACGTATACAACATCAACTTGTACATCAGAATGCATGAGCAGGAATGGATGAACAACAAGCATGTAAATTAATCAGCACTTGGGCTGTTTTGTGTATTTATTAAATCAGAAACTTAATATTACAATGAAAAAATCAATTGCTTGTATATATAGTAGTTGCAAACCAATTATAATCACAGGATAAATTTCTACTTAAATTAATCCTAACCATTTATAAAAAATATAGAATTTTATCAAAACTAAAATTATATTATACATGGAGATGAAACATAAAAAGTTCAATGTGTACTTGTTGTTAGATTGATCCGTGGCTAATGTGTTTATCCAATCAACTGTAACTGATCCATGGCATTGTAGAATTAGTCAATCAATTGTTGTTGTTTAGCTTCACCTGGATTGATGATAACATCTAAAGAAGTTGAAGTAGCATAACTGAATTTATCAAAGAAGGTTAAGAATGTGTAAGCTGCAGTTGCTGTGATGATGTATTGATGACAGCAAGTTGTGAATATATGTTTGGCAGCTTGTAGGCGATGCAATTACTGTGACAGATCAAGTTGTAGTATGATGCCGTGATAAGCCGCTGTAGTAAATCTGATGCATCATTGGCACTACTAATGCTGTAGCACGTAGCTGTAATTGCTGTGATTTACTGCAAGAGCTGCTAGCACGTGATATACTGCTGCTGTGATACGTGATATCAGAACTGTGCCCAATGCACTGCTTTGCTGAAATTATCTGTTGCTTCTATTTAGCTAAGCTGTTGTACTGTTGCACTAATATTTTAAGGCATCGTGATTTCCAAAGCTTCTGATGCAAATGCTGCAGATGCTTTTTCTATAACTGTAATGCAAATGCTTGAACTAATATGCTTGAACAGATGAACATGATTGATTGCTGCTGCACTTTGCTTTGCATCACTCACGGTGGCTGTATGTTGCTATTTTGCTGATGATTAATTTTGCTTTGCTGAAGCAAATCAACTAAACTGATGCAACCTGTGCTAATGACATCTTGGATGATAGTATATTCAAAATCTTTTCCTTTAGTTCTATGATATTTGGCACACAAATACAATCTCGGAATGAAGAACTCAATTTGTTCGAATATAAAATTTGACCATGATTCACTATTTAAATCCCCTACAATTTCTATTAAAAATGGGTTGTCCATTCCGGACTCTTTAATCTTTTCTATAATCATTGGTTGCACAAGAAAATATAATAATATCGTCCTTTAGCTTTGGGAATGCAAATGAATATTACAACTTCTCATTCCATCAAGCATTTTCTATTCTTTTATCATTGGATAAGCCATCATGCCAATGACTTTTGTAAGGTCCGAGTTTTTAAATTATGTCAATCATGATTAATTAAATTAATATAATTAAAATTAAGGTAAAAAAATATAAAAATTTAATCAGAGAGTTAAAATTTAAATCAAATGATTTGGGCTTAATATAGGCCTGAGATCTATCTTCGGCCCAAAAACCAAAAAACAACTTGCTTGAGGTTGGCTTGGCTCGTGCCTAAGGCACGACTTTGGCCCGACTCGCCCTTGAGGTGCCCCATTGGCACAAAAATCAAAGTGTAAGCGCTCCGTGTTCACCTTAGATGAGACCCTATGCTCCTTTAGAAAAGCTCGACCCCCGCACTCATTTTAGCCATTATCTGTGGCCAAACTTAGAGAAGAGAGAGAGAAAATTGAGCAGAAGAAAGAAAAGGAGAAATAGGAAGTCACTAAACTCAATTATGAGGTGATTCAAGCTAGAAGTTGGGTAAATCTAAGTCAAGGTAAGTGTATTTTAAATTTATATTTTTTGGCTACTAATTTTTGCTAATTTTTTATAAGTATTATTGTTCCAATGCTCATCCAAGTTACAATTTCAAGTTTAGTATCTGTATTTTGAGTATGCATGTCCACATTCCACGATTTTATGAAGTAATCTCACGAAAACTCATGCTTAAGTTATGAATAATATACACGTGCTAAAATCCTATAAACAAACTTCATGTATGTCTGAAAATATGATGAATTGCTTCTGCATGTATAAAATCCACACTCAATTTCCTTGCATGGCCACAACATGTTAATTTTAAGTTTCTGCGTGCTAATTTATATACTGCATGTATTAGAATTTTAGCTAAATGGCTCTGCAAGTATGTTAGCTAATTAAAAAAATTTTACAGCTTTATTTCCTGATTTTTATATTTATTTTCTAAGGCTATACTGATTTTTCCTACTGCAAATTGTTTTAATTGCTAGATATATGTTTCGAAATTTGATGAGAAAATCTATAAGCTTGCTGGTTTCTGCATAAATTGATGAAAATATTGAATTTCTGTACCTATGCTGTATCTGATGTCCTGATTGTTAAATCCCTCTATAATATTTTGATAACCACAGTTTTGCATGTCAATTTATGCAAGTATAATCTGCATGTTTCCTATAATTACTGAAATTTATAGCCTAGAATATACATGCTGAAATTGCTGAATTTTATAAGTCCAAGCTGAATTTCTACGATGCTAATCTTTCCTACTATACTAGCTGATTTCCTACATTGCTTTATACTGAAGTTGCTAAATTTTATAAGTCCAAACTGAATTTCTATACTTTGCTAAAATTGTTGCACCGTTTGCCCAATTTTCTCTGTAACATTTTGATGAGAACAATTTTGCATGCCAAAATACAAAAAATGCATTCTACATGTTTACATCTTTACTGAATTATGCATCAGTTTGCTAAAAATTGCATAGCATGTTGAATTATATATGTTTTGCTAAAATTTTTGTATTAATTGGTTAATTGAATATTCCACAAAAAAGAATAAATATTTCATGACATGAAATTATGAAATAGAATTCTACAATTATATTAAGAAATGATGAATCGTTCTCTAAAAGAGTAAGAACTAAGAATTAAAAAGTTAAATATAGAATTTTTATCAGTTAAATATTTGACTATGAATTATATTTAGTGGGTTGTATATTATGACATGTCTTAATATGTTATAATTGTATATCAATATTCGATTATATATAATTTCGGGGTTAAAAAGCGATGCCTGACCCCATTTATAGAGTGGTATGTAGACGGTCCACATTTGGGTTTTAAATAGGAGCATATGGCATTTAGTTGTGTGAGAACATATACAACTTGGTCTTCGATCGTCCACTTCTTTAACTAGTAAGGCCTACCGACCCTAGTCCCTAAAAAATATAGTATTAAGCATCTTTTGATGGTTAAGATAAAGAAAGAAGAAGATAAGCAATATAAAAAAAATACATCATGTAAGTTTTCCTACACATATTCATGTTATTGCGTCTGATCATGATCTTTATTCCTTCCGATATATTTTTAATTATAAAGTATGCATTTTATTGATATATATTATATCTTATTGAGTATTTGGCTCACACCTTTACTATTTTACTAACCCTTTAGATAAGTATGAGATGCACGAATTTTTGCCAAATGAGTAGGAGTGAAGATCGAGGAGTTCTTCAGATAATTTCGAAGGATCATGTTTTGGGTGAACAATGTTTAATGTTGTTGTTATTTAGTTTAAATTCAGTTCCCGATTATGGTTTGAAATGTAATTTGGCTGTCAGTCAATATTTAGAGGGCTCAAGTATAGTATTATGGCATCTAATATTGGTTTATATGTCGTGGTAAATTTGGACAATTCTAGTATGTGTTGGATTATTGTATATGGCGATGAAAATTGATTTTTGAATCAGCAGGCCGATGATATAATTGAGGTCCTTTTTTATGACATAATGATGTCAAATTTAGTGATGTCAATGATCCTAGTTTCGTTCGGCTAAGTTTATAAATATTACAACTTCCACATATTATTGTTATGTGTTATTTTCGATATTAGCAGGCATCCTTTCTTGACAAGATCCAATGTCATTTAGTATTTGGGTCAGTGTTGGTGCCACCGATGGCGTAGCGATGTTGTTTAGGTCCGATAAATATTAATGTGTTGTGTATTTTAAGTCGGTCATGGTATCGATGTGAATTCACGTCCAAATGGTCAATTGAATATTTTATTAATCAAATTGATAATTAAAAGATAATTACTTATGATAAGATAAGTGACAAGATTTAGGTCATGGTCCATCACAAAAAGTGGTATCAGAGAAATGTTAAGGAGATGACTTAAGGTTTATGTTGATTGATTTCGGTTTGAGGTCTAAATTTGGTTAAGTTTGGTTCAAGGTTTAAGTTTGATTGGTTTCGGTTTGAGGTCCAAGTTTGATTAATATTGGGTTGTGGTCTTAAATTGAATTATTAAATATAATTGGTGATCTAATCCAATTGCTGATATTTTGATGATAGGAACGAAGAGATGGCAGGCCGAGGAAGTGGTGCAAGATCTAACTCTCGATCGGATAGCGAGGAGGAATACCTGAACCTTATAGAAAGGATGGTGGACATTATAGAGTCGATGACGAAAGGACAACGTAACTCGGAGTAGTTCCATTTCTAGCCTTAGTGAACCCAAAGACGACCACATATGATCGGTTCACAAATGAGTGAGTATTGAAATTTGCAGGAGAGCTAGACCCGGCAAAGGCAGAGATATGGATTAGAAGGATCAAGAACGTCTTTGCAGTGATTCGCTGTCCGGAGGAGGACAAAGTGACATTTGCAACCTACAAGCTTGAAGAGGAGGCGGACCATTGGTGGTCCATGAGAAAGAGAGCTATGGGCTTAGAAGATTATGAGATTTCATGAGATGTGTTCATGGATGTATTCATGGACAAGTATTTTTCGACCAGCCTCCGAGAGCAAAAGGAGTATAAATTTTCCAGATTAAGACAAGGCAATCAGACTATGGATGAGTACGATGCCAAGTTCACGGATTTGTCTTGTTATACTATGCATATGATCCACGATGAAGCTAGGAAGATAAGAAAATTTCAGTAAGGATTAAAGGATGAGATCCGAAGGCATCTTGTGACCCATAAGTTAAGGACTTATAGAGATGTATTGGATCAAACTCTTCTATTTAAAAAGGAACATGAGAGGGAAAAGTTTTTCGAGAAAAAGACAACCATCCGTGGAGACCAAAGTTCGAGGCAAAGTTTGGGGTTGGAAAAATCCCATAAGAAGGGAAAAATGGCAGAGAAAGGAAAGAAGGGAGTTAAAAGTCAGATGGTATCACGCTCGCAATCATCAACGCCCGTATGCCTGTATTGTAGGAAAATGCATAGAGGAAGGCCCTATTTCAAAGTGTTGGGAGCTTGCTTCAATTGTGGCCAGCCAGAACACATGATCAAGGATTGTCTTTATCCTAAGAGGCCAACAGTCAAGAAACCCAATGGTTGGGATAGAGCTTTTGCTGTAATGGCACAAGATGCGGAGGCGTCGCCCAATGTCGTGGAAGGTGCTCTCACTATTTTCAATACTCCATCTCATGTACTTCTAGATTCGGGGTCAACATATTCATTTGTGTCTCTTAAATTTGTCTGTCATTTATTGTCAGCCCCAAGGATTTTGGAGTATGCATTAGTTGTGTCAACACCTACGGGATCGTCCCAAATTTCTGATGTTGTGTACCCGAGGTGTGTGGTTTGGGTTAATGGGTTGCAATTGGTTATGGATTTGGTTTTGCTAGATATGTATGACTTTGATATAATTCTAGATATGAATTGGTTAGCGAGTTACCATACTAGTGTTGATCGTTTCTACAAAAGAGTCGATTTTGCTATTCTGGGATGTGAACCATTTTATTTCTAAGGTATAATGTGAAAAGAATTTCCCTATTTGATTTCGGCTTTGCATACTTAACACTTAATGGAAAGTGGATGCCAAACCTATTTGACTTATGCCAGCATGATCGGAAGTCATAACATGCCGGTAAACGATATACCGATGGTTTGTAAATTTGAAGGTATTTTTACAAAAGATCTACTTGGTTTGCCACCACATCGTAAAATTGAATTCGAGATCGAGATCGTGCTCGAAGCGGCACTGATTTCAAAGGTGTCGTATAGAATGGCACCGGTGGAGTTAAAAGAGTTGAAGTAGCAATTATAAGAGTTGTTAAACAAGAGATTTATCAGGCCAAGTGTATTACCATGCGGTACCCCTGTATTGTTCGAGAAGAAGAAATATGGATCCTTGCGATTGTATATTGATTACCGAGAATTGAACAAAATCACTATCAAGAATAAGTATCCATTGTCGATGATTGATGATTTAATAGATCAAGTGCAAGTGGCCTAAGTGTTCTCAAATATCGATCTCCGTTCGAGATATTATCAATTGATAATTAAGAAGGAAGATCTGGAGAAGACCAAATTCCGAACAAGCTACGGGCACTATGAATTTTCAATTATACACCGTTTGGATTAACGAATGTCCCTGTAATGTTTATGGACTTAACGAACCGAGTATTCTAATTCTACTTGGACAAGTTCATGGTGGCATTTATTAATGATATATTAATCTTCACGAGGAGTTATGATGAGCACGAGATGCACTTGAGGATTGTGCTCCAAACACTCCGAGAAAGGAGACTATATGCCAAGTTAAAGAAATATGAATTTTGATTTGAAGAAGTGATATTCTTGGGACATTATTTCGAATGGAGGCATTTTGGTTGACCTGAGAAAAATTGAGGCTGTTCTTAATTGGAGCTAATCGACGATGGTGACCAAAGCTAGGAGCTTCTTGGAAATGGTTGAATATTATCGAAGGTTTATGAAGAATTTCTCCGGAATCACCATTCCTCTAACTCAGTTAATGAAGAAGGAAGCTAAGTTTATTTGGATAGAAGAATACAAGCAAAGTTTTCAAGAGTTAAAGAATCAATTGACAACCACCCCGATTCATAGTTTATTGTGATGCATCTAAAATAGGATTAAGCTACGCTCTAATGTAATATAGAAAAGTGATAGCTTATAGGTCGAGGTAATTGAAGACTCATAAAAGGAACTACTCGACTCATGATTTGGAGCTCGTAAAAGTAATTTTTGTATTAAAGATTTAGAGGCACTATTTATACAGTGAGAAATTTTTGGTATATTTAGATCATAAAAATTTCAAGTACTTGTTCTCTCAGAAGGAATTGAATATGAGGCAAATGAGATTAATGAATTTTTTAAAAGACTATAATTGCGAAATACAGTATCAACCCAAAAATGTCAATGTCGTGGCAGACGCTTTAAGTCGCCAAATCAGCTTTGTGGCCAATTTGAGTATTAAAGAAATGAAGATACTCGAGTGCTAGAAGTAGTGTGATATTAAGAGGCATTCCCAAGGCAATCGGATGATTTTGTTATATTTCCATATTCAACTGGAGATATTGGAAAAGATTAAGAAAAATTAGATGGATGATCATTTTTTGTGGATATCATCGGAGATTTGAATCGGGACTCTATGGCTGATTTTAGTGTTTGTGCCAATGGAGTTTTGAGGTTTCGAGATCGGATATGTGTACCGGACATCAAAAAATTGAAGGAGGATATTACGAATGAAACCCAGAGATAAAGTATACCATCCATCTAAGGATCAATAAAATGTATTAAGATTTGAAGAAAATATTTTGGCGAAGGAATATGATGAGAGAAATTATGTGGGGAGGTATCTAGTTTGTCAACAATTGAAGGCCGAGTGCACGAAGCCACCTAGCCTATGGCAACCGATGCCTACTCCTAGTTGGAAATGGGAGGACATATCGATGGATTTTGTGACGGGATTGCCAAGAACGACAAATGATCATGATGCAGTTTGGGTAATTGTTTATCAGCTTACAAAATCAACGCGTTTTCTAGCCGTACGGACGACCTTTTTAAGAGATTGGTCGGCCAGAATGTACATTAATGAAATAGTTAGGTTGCATGGTGTGTCAACGTCTATTGTGTCCGACCAGTACCCGAGATTTGTTTTCATGTTTTGATAAAGTTTGAATCATAAATTGGGAACAAATTTGAAATTTAGTACAACTTATCATTCGTTAACGGATAGGAAATCAGGACGAACTATCCAAATTTTGGAGAACATGCTAAGAGTTTCAATTTTAGATATGAAAGGCAATTGGGACGAGTATTTAGCGCTGGCAAAATTTGTTTATAACAATAGTTATCAAGCAAGTATTGGGATGATCCCATTTAAAGCATTATATGGGAGGAAATGTCATTCCCCGATCCATTAGGAAGAGATTGACAATAGACGACTTTTGGGTCTATAAGTTATTAAGGAGACATCCGACAAAATCAGGTAATCCATGATAAATTGAAGGTGGCCCAAAGTAGACAGAAGAGCTATGCGGATTGAAGGAGATCATAGCTGAATTTCAAAATCGAAGATTATGTATTTCTTAAGATATCACCATCAAAGGGATCTCGAGATTTCGAATAAAAGGAAAATTAACAAGGTTTATTGGACCTTTCGAGATTTTAGAAAAGATTGGTGAAATGGCCTATCGATTGGCTTTGCCACCATGTTTGGAAGAAGTGCACAACATTTTCCACGTGTTGATGCTCCAAAAGTACATTTATGATCCAAGGCACATTATTGAATATGAACCATTGAGGATTAACGAAGATCTATTATACGTCGAGGAATTGGTTCGAATTTTGGGTCTTAGAAATCAAGTGCTTCAGACGAAAATTGTTCCGTTGATCAAAATTTTATGGAAGAATCACTCATGTGAAGAGGTCACGTGAGAGCAAGAAAACAAAATTTGGAACAAGTATCCACATTTATTTTCTCAATAATGTATGTAATTTCTGTCAAATTTTGATGACAATTTTTATTAAGAGGGGAAGATCGTAAGGCCTGAGTTTCTAAATTATATCAATCACGATTAATTAAACTAATATAATCAAAATTGAAATCAAAAGATATAAAAATCTGAGTCAAAAACTCAAATTTTGGACAGGGTGATTTTGGCTTGATGCAGGCCTGAAGCCCGCATTCGGCTCAAAAACTAGATTGCAACCTACTTGAGGCTCACCTAGCTCACGCCTGATATGCAACTTTGGCCCAAAAACTAGTAGTTGCCCGCTGAAGCCTCACCCGGCTTGTGCCTGAGGCGCCCCATTGGTGCAAAAATCAAAGTGTAAGTGCCCCGAGCTCGCCCCGTGATCATGCCAGGCGAGACCTTGCTTTGC